>JAJOZX010001093.1:940000-1052456 GCA_023014485.1 Bathynomus jamesi | reverse complement strand
CATACCAGCCCCAAAGCAACGGGAATCGAACGTCTGAATAAAGAGTTATGCATCAAACTCCGCATACTTTGTGAAGAAACTGGACGAGACTGGGATAAAATCCTCGACACCGTGGAATTGTCCTTGAACATCCGAGTGCACCGAGCCACGGACATTCTCCATTCTTCTTGATGTACGGGCGAACCCCCAACGTACCTTCAAAGCTATTTCGCATGCCACAGGAGGCATGCGTGAGCCCGTACAACCCAGAGGAATACGCCGAAGACCGAAAGAGGAGTCTGAGCGAAATCTACCGCCGAGTGGAAGAGTTCATGCGGAGATACGAGAAGGCTAACGGAATCAAGGAATTGAAGCCGTTCGAAGAGAAGGCGCCCCATGGCTTGGTGTACATTGATTACCCACGACCGGGTAGAGGCAAGTTGGAGCCCCGGTACGAGGGTCCATACATCATCATCGAACAGAAGACTCCAGTCACTTATCTCCTACGTCACATGATCACTGGACATCAGATAGTGATCCATCGAGACCGCATCCGCCGCAGCATCGAGGCCCCATGGGACGTCGAGCGACAAGGCGGGGCTGACGGCGCAGGGGATGAGATGGGGGAAGGGCCACCGCCCCTCCTCTCTGGAGTTCCGCCCTCGACACCGGAGAAACATCCACAAGGGGAAGTGAACCGGAGTGCGCTTCTTGCCCGCTGGCAGGACCGAGTGGCGGAAGGGGATCCGCCGGGCGCCTCCGAGCTACTTCCTCCCCAGAGCTTCGCCCAGGGAACGGAGGAACATCGACCCGTGGAGGTGAACCGGAGTGCACCTCCTGCCCCCTGGCAGGACCGAGTGGCGAGCAGGAGCCGCCAGGTGCTTCCGAACTACCTCCTCGCGGCGACCTTATGGGAATAGGGTCCCCCGGAGAAAGCAGACAGGCTGCTTTCCCAGGGCCACCGTTTGAACGTCTGTATGCTCTTAGGCCCGACCTCGAGTACACTACGAGGAACCCGAGGATGACTAAAACTAAATGTGTCAGTGTTGGTGTCCCAATAAAGGGGACAAATAAAATCTATCAGTGATAGTGTCCCAATAAAGGGGACAAGTAAATGGAAAATTTTTGTGAGTAAAGTGATAATACCCGACCCTAGTTAAGAAAGTTTGCATCGGAGTGCAAAATTAAAGGAGGGGAGGGATGTCGTAACCATGAAGTTTGCATGCAGAAATCTTTTATAAAATAAGTGAAGGAATTTTAGTTTTAAGATTTCGTGGTGTACATCTCTGAACGCAGTGTGGTTTGGCTTTTAAACATTCATGAACGAATAAATCCGAAGTGTTTCAGATTGTTTAAAGTTTGGTCTATCTAAATTCGGATTCTCAGAGAAGTAATAAAGCCAAACCACGTGGGGACAGAGGTTTATCACCGAGACCCGACCCCAACGAGAAGGGCAATCCAACGGATTTGGAGGTATATGCAAATGGTTGGGTTCCTCTTTCGCTGGGTCGAAAATTTTTTGGATTCGTTTCGCGGGAGGGTGCGACTTTTGTAAGGCAGATTCGAAGACGCTGCTAAAGTTGAACCACGAGGGGGTCATAAAATTGGGACTTCGAATCTGTTAACTATATTTAAATGTATTTTTTGGGAAGAAGGAGGGGTCTATACTCGGAAATCAGGTCCCGCTCCAATCAGGGGGCCCAGGATCCTGGGAAACGTAGTAAAGACGCCTTCTTTCCCTCTTGTATGGGTAATGGCCTTCTGGGGGGACGGTCTTAGGAAAACAAAGGGTTTGATAGGCTTCAGAACATTGGAAGGCGGGGTCCTTCAAAATTGTAAAGTAAATTCGAAAATTGTTAAGTTAGTTGGTAGTCGTCCTCCTTGAAGTTAACTGTGGCTAAACAAACCCCCTGTAGACTTGTGGCGTAAGAAAATTTAAAACGGAAAGTATAGCATGTCATTAGTTTACGCGGAAACCTGTGCATAAGAAAGTTTATTGTTAGCGACCTTAACCGATAATTTGATTGTATCTTAATTAATGTTAACCAACGGACCAAGAGTTTTGTGAACTTTCCATTAGTTTAATTTGGCTCCAAGTAAATGCTAAACGGGGTACGTCTGGGCCCCTAGTTCCTGAATCCGTCAATTTGGGTTCAGAAGTAAGTCCCGTTAGTTGATATACTGTAGTGTTGAAAATTTTGGGCGGGCCGTAAATCTACGGCCGTACGCAGCACAATTGAGAGTAATTTTGTCATCTGCAGTAGTAAGTAGAATAATTCTTCAAATATCCTGGTCAATTCCGACCACTTCATTTCTTGTTATTTATTTTTTGTTGCACTAAAATATAAAGCCCCTCGATATATAAATTATTGAAATTCAGATAACTGTTAACTTTTTCTTTGGATTTATAATTGAATTGTATTTTACTGAAAATTGGTAAATTTAACGATTTAAATTCATATAACTGTGACCTTTGTCTTTGAAGTTAAGATTGGATTGTATTGTATGGAAATTTATAGATTTACTTCAGAATAAATTATTAAATGCATGTACTGTGTCGAGTAACATTTAATAAAATTTATAAGAGGGCGTGTGTTGTTCTAGATACCTTGTAATAGGCCTCTCTTGTTAGCTGAGGAAGTAGGCTTTTGGAAAGCCGAAGGAACCTAGCCTATCAATTTAAAAGGCCATCCGTTTGGATAGGCCGAGTCATCCTGGACGAAAATAAGAAATAATTAGAAATAAAATCACCGGTACGCCCAACTTAAAGGGTGCCCGTGAAGTGGATTAACGTAATTAAAAGGGTGTCCAGTACCATAAATAAATATACGGGTTGGGCACTACAATGGGTTTCCTTTTTGGCTTCGATAAAATCGTTAACATAAAAAAGTGCATAAAAAATTTAAACTATATTTTTAATTATAAATTCACATTCATGTTATTTTGTGCTCTGAATCAGTACAGTCCTCACAGAAGGATTTAATGAAGTTTATGCTGCATCGTATCAAGGATTGTGATACATCGTATCACGTAGTCGTTTCTATCATAATTTTTAACACTGCAAACCATGATCAAATCATTCTAAAACTGTTTCATATCATTATTTCTTCATTGTTTTATACGTTAAAATATATAAATATATATATATATATATATATATATATATATGTTATATTATGGCTGTTATATTATATTATTTCCCTCAAGGTCCCTACAGTTCAAGTTCACGGAGGACTTATTATTCCCTTAAGTCTAACAATGCCCCATTAGTACAAAGAGTTTAATTAATTCCATACAATTGGCGTACTTTGCATATTCTTATTAGATATCGGTGTAGTGATTTCCCTCATTTACAATTTATTATTTATTTTACTTTATTCAACTTATCATTGCTCTTTCTTCTCTTTACACTCGCTTCACTGTACTTTATAAACACGCGGGCAGACGGGCAGACGTGGCCGCCATAAAACTTTCGAACAACGAACAAAGGGACCGGGGTAATTACACACTTTTATTTACTATTTTCTGACTTTTTATTTATGCCGAAATACCTTAGACGAACGGGGTAATGCGAGGGCGGAATTAGCGTTAACATTTAATCGCGGAGAGACAATTTAATATTTTAAATTTACAATAACATCGTAATATGAAAAACCACTTAAACGAGGGAACCCCCGTGCCGAGACTGAGTTGGGCATTTCACTGTTTCTCTAGACTCATTTCAGGTGTTGCCGACTAGCACTTTATATTCCTAATTTCAAACAAACCATTATTAATTTCTTATTAAACATTATTTTCTTCTTTATTAAACAAAACATTATTAGATTCTTATAAACAAAACATTTAATTCTTATTAAACATTATTATCTTATCTTTATTAAAAACCAATACGCTACGTCGGCCATAGATACATTCCTAAGAAAGGAGAACATCTTAGTTCTCCTCGTTACGCCCTCATTAGTAAATAAATGAAGGACCTCGCCTTCTCGAAGTAAAAGTCACACCCTAGCAAAACAAAGGGTTTGGATTATTTTGAGAATTGCATTATTCATTCAGCGCTTCCTCCTAAAGTAGAAGTCACACGATCATAACGTACGCATCACGTGCTCGTGACGTAATTAGCTTCCAATTTTTATAATATATAAGGAGGAATTCCACTCCTTGCACGCACACACACACACACACACACACACAGATTATAGAGATTCGAATAAGCCGAGTTAGTCGCTAGTCTCCGAATCAAAGCCGAGAAAGTAATCCGTACAGGACTTAGACGGTATTAAGAGGTCTTGGACTTAATTAGACGGCGGTAAAAAGTCTGTGTCTATCGACTCTAAGAACTTAATATTAACTAGAAGTAAGGAAACATTAATTTAAAGTCGATCCAATAAGACTTAATACTTGCTTAATTGGAATTCAATATATAGTGCATACGCAATTCAAGTAAAATAGAATATCTGCCGACGAGTTTCCTTGTCCCTAACGAGCCCTTAAATATCGCCTTCTATGTGATCGAGAGTACAATATGTTATACGTGGCCCATTCTACAGCGAATCCACCCAGAAGAGTATAACATATATATATATATATATATATATATATACATATTTTTTTTTTTTAATTGGGGTTGTTTAACCTCCTTCGCAACATCTAAGGTCATATGACGGAGGGGACCTACAGCTTTACGTGGGGGTTAATATGTTTTAAATGACATGGGCTGGACCTGTAAATCGAAATAACTTTTTAGAGGTAGTTTTAGTCGTTTTATTCAAATTTGTCACTCAATTTTTGTGCAAACTATTGTAGAAAATAATAATAATAATAATAATATAATAATAAAATATATATATATATTTAGTGTATTGTAGTCGGGGGGTGGTATGACGTCATGTTACTCTGCGACTTAATTAGTTTGTTGGTTTCTGTTCTGGCTATTTTTTTTCTAATTGGATTCAGTTTGGTGGTGTTTGTGATAGAATTATGACGTGGCGTTCGTGTGGTTTCGACTTTGAGAACTTGATTCGTCATGTGCCCTAGATGATTAATTAAATGATTAATTGAATGCCCGGTTAGGTCAACTGTACGCCCTTGATGATTGGTTAGGTTAAGTCGTGATATTTTCGTTAGCTTAAAAGAAAATGACGAGAGCAAACTTTTCTGGTTAATTTTGAGGTGTTTTGCACGTTTCCTGTGATAATGCGTCGTTTACGAGATCTCGTAACATGAACATGTTAGGTTATGCTTTATTGTATAAAATGTAGTAAAAAATACATTTTTCAAGTGTATTTTGGTGTGCTTTGTTCGAATATGACCTTTATTTCATGTGCAAATGAACAGAAATACAGTTGTCATTGCTTGGCCCAAACACGTATTTCTGTTCATTTGCACAAGAAATGAAGGTTATATTTGAACAGAGCACACCAAAATACACTAGAAAAATGTATTTTTTATTTCAACTTCAGGCCATGTCATTTGCGACATAATTACCTACGTGGGATCCGAACCACGGGTCGCTACATAATCTGAGCGCAGAGGACGGTCTCCCATCCAACTACTACCCAGACCCAATGTCGCTTAACTTCGCTGATCTCCGGGAAACGGTGTTACGATATCGGCCACGACGTAGCCATATATATATATATATATATACATACACAGTATATATATATGTATGTGTGTGTGTGTATATATATATATATATATATATACACACACAGGGTGTAACAGAAGTTCGTTCTCATAGAGAAATAAGATATAACAGAAGTGATCGTGACGAGTTTGTATGTATTACGTGGCAACACTGTTAGGTTATTGCCAATTTGACCCCACTTTACTTCTTCTTGTGGGGCCAATTACAGTCCGTTGTTTATGAGTCAAGACCTCGAACGATCCAGCAGTTAAAAGAAAAATTACAGATCAGTGTAACAGAATTAGTGCGGAAACACTTCAAAACGTAACCGACAGTTTACACAGACGAGTAGAAGTGTATCAGCAGCTACATAGAATGCAATTTGAGCATGTACTGGAGTAATTGGTAAGTTGATTGTATTGTTTGCAATGTATAGTTAAAACTATTTTCTTAGTCACTTCTGTTATATCTTATTTTCGTATGACAATGGACTTTTGTTACACCTTGTATATATATACAGAGTCATGCAAGAAGTAAATAGACACCCTCAATTTTATAGTAAAATGTATGCATCCATTTTTTTTGCCATTATTATGACTAATATTCGTTTCCTACATTTCTATCCTTGAAGAAGGACTTATGCCAATATTCTCAAGTGGTCAAATTAAAAAAGACAGTTGCCTGTTCATGGAAGATGGAGCCCCATGCCACACTGCAAAAAAGACGAAAGAATGGGAGGAGCGAAATGGTATCAAACGACTTCCTTGGCCGAGACAGTCCCCTGACATGAACCCCATAGAACACGTGTGGGCAATACTAGACAAGACTTTACGGAAAAAGCCCAAAAAACCAGCAACACGATCAGAATTGTTGAATCTTTTACGCCAAATTGTTACAGCAAAATCTGGGCTGTCTATTTACTTCTTACATGACTCTGTATAAACTTTACCCAGCTATTAAAAAGAAAAATAACACATTTTCTTCGCACGGAAAAAAGGGTTACTGTTAAATCTCTGTTAAAATAACAGACGTATTGTATACATATAAAATGTACCTTTAACAAGATACACACACACACACACACACACACACACACACACACACCATATCAAAAAAGCTGCGCAAAAATGTCGTTTCGTAAAAGGTGGAAACCTATTGATGCGCAAATTGAATAAATCTTGCAAAATTAATGGAAATCAGGAAAGTATATTTGAATTAAATAATTAATGTTTCAAAAGAAACAAAATTCATCATCAAAGTCTTTCAAACAAAGGATAATGAAAACAAAGGAGAAGGGAGACAGAGACAATATTATTTTATCTTTATTTATATATCATACTGTATATCAACCATAAGAGACAATGAATATATTAATATTATTCCACAGAATTTATAATTAAGTTAATATTTTCTAAATAAATGTATTTTACCTCTTTGATAAGAGATTCAGAATACATCGTAAGAATTGTACAATATGGTGCAATTGCCATTGTCCACACAAAAAAAACAGGTAGAGTAATCTGCATTAAATTTTGTATAATATACATTTAAGGAGAAGCAGTGAAGGTTTTAATAAAACAACCGTCCCTCCCAGTTCATCCCATAGGGCTAAGCTGCACCTGAGAGAGGTCATCTAAACATCTAACGTAATCTGCATCAAGTTTAGTATACACATTAAGGGAGAGCTAAGGAAGGTTTTAGTAGTACACCAGCCCCTCTCATTCCTTCCCTAGGTTGAGTTTAGGGGGGGGTATTTGATGCGCAAGGCGCAGCGAGCATTCTAGTATGTACAGTATATAACTTAACCTAATCTGGTTAGCTAGGCTAGTTTAGGTTAGGTTAGGTTAAGGATACGCAGTGTGTAACTATTTTAAATGAATTGGTTTTACTCATTTACTGTAACCACACACACACACACACACACACACACACACACACATATATATATATATATATATATATATATATATATATATATATATATATACAGTGATGAGCTGCCAAAATTTTAACAACCGGGTCCCTATATAAAAAGTTCTGATTTAAAGGATGTGCCAGAGTATATAATTTTTGTACCTTTCTCCATAAGAAGTGGCAATGCATTGTGTCATTGGGAGTTGTACTCGTACTTAACAATAAAAAAAATTAATTTAGAATAAATTTGAAAAGAAGAAAATATGAAGAATATTTAAATATATTAGTTGTTACTAATTAGGTAGTAATTACAAAATAGCTTCAAGATAACACGAAGAAAGAAATTATTATTTTGAAGAACATTTAAATACATACCTTATTTAATACTAATTAGGTAGTAATTTCTAAATGGCCAGATAGTGCTATTTTTCCTTTGCATTTGAAGTTTATTTTGTACGTCGTATTATTTTGTACACCGTTTTATAAGATTATTCGGTTTTAAGGTCATTTTATAACAATATTTGTTTTCGTAACAATTTTTAACAACCGGTTCTAAAATGCTTCAAAATTTTAACAACCGGTTCGCGCGAATCGGTGCGAACCGGCTCCACTTCACCGCTGTATATGTATATGTACGCGCCTTGGTGGTGTAGTAGTTAGCATCGCTGACTACGAATCCATTGGCCCCCGGGAGCGAGACCCGGTGACCGCAGGCGGCGAGCATCAAAACCCAGCTGTTCATCCTTCCACACAATCAAAAAGTGGTTGGTAGATAAATGGGTACCCTGGGTAGCCTGGTGATCAAGACGCTGGGCTGCTGATCGGGAGGTCATGAGATCGAGTCTAGGCGAGGACTTTGTATTTTCTGACCGCCGGTGAGCGGGAGCAAAACCAAGGTAACCAAGGTATATTTGTAATAATGTATATGTACTAGTGGTGGACCGGATATCCGCATCATTTTTAACATCCGCATCCGCACTTCTGACTGCGGATGTTATGCGGATATTACCTCTAATAAATTATGCAATTTACAATTAAATTAGCTTTTAAAGTAGCTTATAAGGCCCAGTCATGCACATTTCACGTAAAGTATTAATTATTAATGAACAAACAAATATATAAACCTCAAAATATAAATAGGTGGTAACACAGAAAATTGAATGAAACTTGTTTCAATGAATTTTCTGTGGCTGAAACTCTTGAGAAAGTTATTATTTTTATCATAATGAAAACATTAATATTAATTTTAATTCTTATGCGTTGCCTGCCATAATTGTAATATCACGAAATTTGAAAAATTATGTCATATATTCATAATTCTATATTATATTGATAGATTAACTAAATATCCGCATCCGCGGATATTGGAATTAAAAATCCGCATCCACATCCGCAGATGTTGAAAAACTGACATCCGGTCCACCACTAAATTATGTATACTCTCTTTGCTTACTGGTCAATCGCAACGTACGTCATCTAACCTAACCGACTTCTTACTGGACGCGAAGAAACATTGAAAACGCTGTAATTTTGAGGTTGAGAGAAGCATTTGCATTGAACTGTGCATTGGGTCGCCAAATTTTGCTGAAACCCTTCCTGGACACCCAACCCCCCCAAACTAATATACAGGGTGTCCCATAAGTCCGGCATCATAGGAGAAATTCATATTTTTCTATTTCTACAAACCATAATTCATATTTTTCTCTTTCTACAGGCCATAATGTCTGTGAGCAAGGAAGAACGAATCCAGATAATTCTACTCATAGGAAATCGGAGTCAAAGAGAGGCCGCTGCTGAATTTAACAGACTGCATCCAGACCGCGAGCCAATAGCACAGAGTTGTGTTAGCAGACTTGTTGCAAAGTTTAAGAAAACAGGATCCATAGAAGATAAACCACGCAGTGGACCTTCAAGGAGGTCCACTGACGATGATACAGCGACAGCTATCCTGGCCCATTTTAACAGAAGTCCCAATACGTCTCTTCGGCGATTGTCCGCCGAGACAGGAGTGTCGAAAAGTAGCATCCATCGCATTCTTCAGGCTCACAAATGGTATCCATATAAACTTCAGATCCTACAGAAATTAAGCGAAGATGATCCCGACCGGCGGATGGAATTTTGTGAATGGGCTACGGGACAATATGCTCGAGATGCCAATTTCCCGTCCACCATTCTGTTCAGTGACGAGGCTGTTTTTTATGGAAATGGTGAGGTAAATCGACAGAACACCCGCTACTGGTCTCAATACAACCCTCACTGGTATACCTCTTCAAAGGAACAAGGTGCATCTCGGGTGATGGTATGGTGTGGCATTTGGAAGGATCGCATCATAGGCCCCCCCTCTTTTTCGATGAACATGTCACTGGAGGCACCTACCTACGTATGCTCAAGGAAGAAGCATTTCCCAGTGTCTTGAACGAAGAAGGAAATTTCCCAACATGGTTCCAGCAAGACGGCGCTCCTGCACATTACAGCACCCAAGTAAGAGAATACCTGTACCAACAATTCCCTGGTCATTGGATAGGACATCGAGGGCCTGTGGAATGGGCAGCTAGAAGCCCGGATCTCACGCCACTAGATTTTTATCTCTGGGGCCACTTGAAAGTGCTGGAATACGCAGAGAAAATTAGGAGTGTTGAACATTTGCGGCAGCGCATTATTGGTGCATCTAACACCATTACTCCTGACATCATTCACCGTGTGCTTGCTGACTGGGTATCACGTCTGAATTTGTGCATTGAAAACAATGGTGGATATATTGAGCACGTTCTGTAAATAAAAGCTTTTGTTTTGCCTTTTTTTATTATTTTTCCTATGATGCCGGGCTTATGGGACACCCTGTATATATATATATATATATATATATATATATATACAGGTGTTCCATAAGTCCGGTCTCATAGAAAATTTTATTTTAAATTAAACCCTAGATCCTGTCCCAAAGCTGGATCATATCTGATTTGCAGATAGGTGGTGAGGGAAGCTACATTTTGGGGTCGCGTTGCGAGTGACCCGTTGCCCACGTTGGACTAACATCCTGAAAAAGGAAAAACTATAGTGGATTTAATTTTCCCAGAAGAGTTCCTTGTTCCATGTACTATCTGTGTGTGTGTGGTGTGTATATACACACCGCATATATATATATATATATATATATATATATATATATATATATATATATATATATATATATATATGTATATATGTATATATATATATATATATATATATATATATATATATATATATATATATGTATATATATTATATATATATATATATATATATATATATATATATATATATATATATATATATATATATATATATATATATCCCAGTGATGTATAAACTCCTTCTCGTGTTATTATATAATACAGTATTAAACTTTTAGTATTACACTGTAAGTTTTATTTATGCAACTCAATCCAAGGCTAAACATTAACAATTAGCAACTGAAAGTCAGCTGGTTCGAAGCGCCGACTGTAGCAGCTGCCCGCGCAACGAAGACCATCCTGTCGT
Source organism: Bathynomus jamesi (assembly GCA_023014485.1). Classification (NCBI taxonomy): domain Eukaryota; kingdom Metazoa; phylum Arthropoda; class Malacostraca; order Isopoda; family Cirolanidae; genus Bathynomus; species Bathynomus jamesi. The sequence continues at coordinate 1,041,412 of JAJOZX010001093.1, read as the reverse complement.
GATCCGCTCCTATTTTAACTTTCAAAGGATTTTATATATCTTTGGGAGTGAACATAGATTTTCACCTTTAATATTATTAAAGTCGAGAATATATTTCCACTGCCATGATTTATAAAATCCTAGACATTGGGGGTTCAGGACAGAGTTCAAATGGTTCCTGAACAGCACTATTCCATTCTTGAACTGCCCACTGCAATCCTGGACGGTTGGTAACCAATGTTCCCTCTAATTTTTTTTAGTCCGTGTGCCCAAGAAATTTTCGTTGTGCATACATTTAGATTCATGGTGAAAAATTGTACAAACTTTTCTGAGCGCTATTATCTTCAAAATGAAATATATATAAATATTAAATACTTAATAAATATTATTTCCATAAGGTGATAGCTCGATCATTACGGTACTATTAAATGGATATTAAAGAACTGTTTACAATATTATATATTCTTAAAAAAGAAAACATTTTATCCATTCTAAAAATATAAATAAAATAAAAAATAGTAAAATAAAATCCAATAAAATAAAGAAATAAAATAAAAATAACATTAATTCAAAATGACTATTTTAGTTATCATTTCTCAAAACAATTCTTAGCACTTAGCAATTTAAAATAGACTCTCAAGTTTAATACATGATTTTCTCATTCACAAAATAGGAATAAAATAAAAAATAATAAAATTCAACACAATAAAATATAATCAAAATAACATTAAATGAAAGTGCCTTTCATTTAAGTATGATTATGATTTCTCCCTACGATCTTTAGCATTTGCCCATTCCAAATAAACTCTATGAAGATTAATACATCCGTCATCATTCAAGTAACTTTTAATTCGCATGAGCATGTCCAAATGATTTTCTTTCAAGCCGTTTCTTAATTTGTTCTTTATAGAATTCATTAAACTGAAATTTTTGAAATTACTTCATTTACTGTCGTGACTCATGATACACTTGAGCCTGTGCGCATTTTATTTTGCTGTGTGCGCGGGTTTCACAACGCGTGTGTTCGCGCACACGCGCACACCTTAGAGGGAACATTGTTAAATGGTAACCCTAACTGTACCTTCAGAATTTACTGTAGTTATTTGGTTTTCTTGAATCATTACTTTCTTCCATGCTTTTCTAGACATCTGGAGTGGCAAAATGAGAGAGAGAGAGTGAGTTACACTGACATCAACAAAATATCTGTCTTCGATTATAATTTAATCCTGTCGCTAACTGCGTGTGCGAATAGCTGTTCGTTTTATTAATCAAATAGTTTTCGTAATTTTCAATAAAGGAAAACCTGTTTTTCTATTCACTATAATAGTTTTGAATAAATACTTTTATTAGTCTTTTAACGATCGGTTTACGTTTGTTATAATGACTAACACCTATTTTAATAAAATCCTAATTATCGCTATTAGTAAATATAGTTTTCGAATATTATCTGAAGTGAAATTTTAATGTAACTTTTACATGTGTATATATACATATAGTTTAACTATTTCTAATGGAGAAAACCACGCACACTTTTGGGATTTGTCTATATCGTAGCCATGACAACCATTCAGTAAAAATCATTTCAAGTTGCGTTTTTTGCTGAATATTAGACAAACGGAAAAGATTCACGTAACTTCGTAACATCGAAACGTATTCAGAAATAGTTACAAAGAGTTTTACAGTTTCCCCTTTACCATTTTCGAAAGGAAAAGAGCAAAGGAAAAGTAACCACGTTTGCGTCCTTTTATATCTAAGAAAAGAAAGCATTACAGAGATATTCGTAAAAGAAATTTGCGGATTAACCCGATACCTTCCAAACAATTACGATCATTTGCAGATGAACAAAATGGGCTGTTTGAAGTGCAATTATCGGTACAATTTGAACTACAAAGACAGGGTCTTTCTTAGTGTATAAAATGTATTGAGTATTATAAAAAATCGAAATTACGATGTACAGCCTTTATAGAAACATAATATAATAAATTACAATATATAGCCTTTATAGAAATATAATACAATAAATTACAATGTGTGTATATATATATATAGCCATTATAGAAATATAATACAAAAGAAGTCCTTTAAAGAAAACGCGGAATAAAAAAAGTATGAAAAATGACGTACGTCAAGCTAATTTTCAAAGTATGGACGACAATGAAAATTAAAGGAGAATCAGATCTAGGGATTGTTTCCCGGGATCCCGGATGATTTTATGTGCGGGATATATCCCGGGATATCCCGGTGCTAATTACTTACATAATAATTAGTATATATACCTAGTATAAATACCCTGTTTACACGATCATACATGTTGTATCATGATCATACAATAATCGCAAGTGTCGTCACACACCCTTAGTGTGCGGCCACACAGGCGGCGTGCGCGCGTCTTACGTCACAGCGTGAAGACGCCAGTGTGGCCATACGAAGCTGGCGTTTACATACGGCGTGTAAGCGTTTTCACTGAAGACGCGCGCACGCCGCCAGTTATGTTAAATCCGCACACAATCGTGAAAGTATGAGCCTGATACTTGATTCTAAAACTAGATGGAACAGTTTGGTAGCTATGTTAGAAAGATTCTTGGAGATAAAATCGCCAATAGAAAAAACATTGATTGACTACAAATGAATAATCCAATATGTGAAGCAGAGTATGTTGCACTCAATGACATTGTGCGTGCTTTGAAACCTGTCGAAATTGGATCAGAAAAACTTTGCAGCCGCGATGCGACACTTCTTAGTGCTGAAGGAGTTTTTTCTTTCATCATGTTTAAATAAATAAATGATGAAATCTTTATAATTTTTATATTAATCTATACTATAATAAGAGAGCTGTCCGTCTGTCCGTCTGTCCGTCTGTCTGTCCGTTTGTCCGTCACACACTCAGAAATTGTGAGAAAAATTGAGAAAAAATCCAGAAATTGTAAAAAAAATTCAGAAATTGTATTACGGTCGGCAATGTGAAGCTCAAGATTTTCATGACTGTGCTCTTTTCTGTAGTTTAGCAATGGGGGAAGGGTGGGGGTGGGGGTAATGTGGGATGGGTGGGGTAATGGGGAGGGGTGGGGGTAATGGGGAGGGGGTTAGCCCCCAAGTTGTATGAATGGGGGTGAGGAGGTTTTGGGAGATACCAGATTCAGAAATGTTGACACAATGTGAAGCTCAAAATTTTCACGGCTGGGTTCTTTTTTTGTAGTTTAGCCTGTCTAACCGTCAGCGAAGCGGCGGGAACTGTACTATGTAGTTCCTTTTTAAAAGTATAAAAAATTTAAATACATATAAAATAAAAATCCCTGGAAATCCCGGGATCCCGGGACGAAGACAGATTTTATCCCGGAATCCCGGGATAAACAAAATGACTCAAAACGACAATCCATAATCAGATCAATGACACATACGCGACCTTTGGGAACATGAAGTACTCCATTATTCAATGCTTACAATGTGCGTAAAGAAATACATACTTATTCAATGTTGGTTTTCTGTCATGTGACTAAAAATTTTTTCTACGTTATACGGTCATTCCTTCAATAATGACTTTGTATTTGTTTTATATCTATAATAATAACTTAAGATTAATACATACCCGAATTAAGAATTCTTATTCATAATTTATTTATTATTAATTATTAATAATAACTATCTGTTTTATTTTTAATTATTAAGAGCCCAGTAAAGCCTGAAGCTTAAGGGCCAAATTAGATAAAAAATATTCCAATGTCACAATAATTTATGTCATTGTAAATTGTAAAAGTACTGTATTTATTTTATTAGTAAAGATTAATCAATTCGATTCACTTGTTTTAAAAAAAAAATTTAAAGTGAAAATCTAAACAGTTCTACAGGGTGTCCCATAAGTCCGGCATCATAGGAAAAATTCATATTTTTCTATTTCTACAAACCGTAATTCATATGCTCGGGATGCCAATTTCCCGTCCACCATTCTGTTCAGTGACGAGGCTGTTTTATATGGAAATGGTGAGGTAAATCGACAGAACACCCGCTACTGGTCTCAAAACAACCCTCACTGGTATACCTCTTCAAAGGAACAAGGTGCATCTCTTTGGAAGGATCGCGTCATAGGCCCCCTCTTTTTCGATGAACATGTCACTGGAGGCACCTACCTACGTATGCTCAAGGAAGAAGCATTTCCCAGTGTCTTGAACGAAGAAGGAAATTTCCCAACATGGTTCCAGCAAGACCGCGTTCCTGCACATTACAGCACCCAAGTAAGGGAATATATGTACCAACAATTCCCTGGTCATTGGATAGGACGTCGAGGGCCTGTGGAATGGCCAGCTAGAAACCCGGATCTCACGCCACTAGATTTTTATCTCTGGGGCCACTTGAAAGCGCTGGTATACGCAGAGAAAATTAGGAGTGTTGAACGTTTGCGGCAGCGCATTATTGGGGCATGTAACACCATTACTCCTGACATCATTCACCGTGTGCTTGCTGACTGGGTATCACGTCTGAATTTGAGTATTGAAAACAATGGTGTGTATATTGAGCACGTTCTGTAAATAAAAGCTTTTGTTTTGCCTTTTTTTATTATATATACATATACAGGTTTTCCATAAGTCCGGTCTCATAGAAAATTTTATTTTAAATTAAACCCTAGATCCTGTCCCAAAGCTGGATCACTGTAGCAGCTGCCGCGCAACGAAACCATCCTGTCGTGATCCGCTCCTATTTTAACTTTCATAGGATTTTATACATCTTTGGGAGCGAACATAGATTTTCACCTTTAATATTATTAAAGTCGAGAATATATTTCCACTGCCATGATTTATATAATCCTAAACATTGGGATTCAGGACAGAGTTCAAATGGTTCCTGAACAGCACTATTCCATTCTTGAACTGCCCACTGCAATCCTGGACGGTTGGTAACCAATGTTCCCTCTAATTTTTTTTAGTCCGTGTGCGCAAGAAATTTTCGTTGTGCAAACATTTAGATTCATGGTGAAAAATTGTGCAAACTTTTCTGAGTGCTATTATCTTCAAAATGAAATATATATAAATATTAAATACTTAATAAATATTATTTCCATAAGGTGATAGCTCGATGATTACGGTACTATTAAATGGATATTAAAAAACTGTTTACAATATTATATATTCTTAAAAAAGAAAACATTTTATCCATTCTAAAAATATGAATAAAATATAAAATAGTAAAATAAAATTCAACAAAATAAAGAAATAAAATAAAAATAACATTAATTCAAAATGACTATTTTAATCATTTCTCAAAAAATTTTTAGCATTCAACAATTTAAAATAGACTATCAAGATTAATACATGATTTTATCCATTCACAAAATAGGAATAAAATAAAACATAAAATTCAATAAAATAAAATATAATCAAAATAACATTAAATGGAAGTGCCTTTCATTTAAGTATGATTATGATTTCTCACTACGATCTTTAGCATTTGCCCATTCCAAATAAACTCTATGAAGATAAATACATCCGTCATCATTCAGGTAACTTTTAATTCGCATGAGCATGTTCAAATGATTTTCTTTCAAGCCGTTTCTTAATTTGTTCTTTATAGAATTCATTAAACTGAAATTTTTGAAATTACTTCATTTACTGTCGTGACTCATGATACGCTTGAGCCTGTGCGCATTTTATTTTGCTGTGTGCGCGCGCGCACGCGCATAGAGGGAACATTGTTAAATGGTAATCCTAACTGTACCTGCAGAATTTACTATAGTTATTTGGTTTTCTAAAAATCATTACTTTCTTCCTTGTTTTTCTAGACATCTGGAGTGGCAAAATGAGAGAGAGAGTTACACTGACATCAACAAAATATCTGTCTTCGATTATAATTTAATCCTGTCGCTAATTGCGTGTGCGAATAGCTGTTCGTTTTATTAATCAAATAGTTTTCGTAATTTTCAATAAAGGAAAACCTGTTTTTCCATTCACTATAATAGTTTTTAATAAATACTTGTATTAGTCTTTTAACGATCGGTTTACGTTTGTTATAATGACTAACACCTATTTTAATAAAATCCTAATAATCGCTATTAGTAAATATAGTTTTCGAATATTATCTGAAGTGAAATTTTAATGTAACTTTTACATGTGTGTATATATACATATAGTTTAACTATTTCTGATGGATAAAACCACGCACACTTTTGGGATTTGTCTATATCGTAGCCATGACAACCATTCAGTAAAAATCATTTCAAGTTGCGTTTTTTGCTGAATATTAGACAAACGGAAAAGATTCACGTAACTTCGTAACATCGGAACGTATTTAGAAATAGTTACAAAGAGTTTTACAGTTTCCCCTTTACCATTTTCGAAAGGAAAAGAGCAAAGGAAAAGTAACCACTTTTGCGTCCTTTTATATCTAAGAAAAGAAAAGCATTAGAGAGATATTCGTAAAAGAAATTTGCGGATTAACCGGATACCTTCCAAAACAAGATTACGTTCATTTGCAGATGAACAAAATGGGCTGTTTGAAATGAAAATTATCGGTACAATTTGGAGTACAAAGACAGGGTCTTTCTTAGTGCATAAAACGTATTGGATATTATAAAAAATGTAAAACACGATGTACAGCCTTTAAAGAAACACAATATAATAAATTACAATGTATAGCCTTTATAGAAATATAATACAAAACAAGTCCTTTAAAGAAAACGCGGTATAAAAAAAGTATGAAAAATGACGTACGTCAAGCTAATTTTCAAAGTATGGACGACAATGAAAATTAAAGGAGGATCAGATCATGACACATACGCGACCTTTGGGAACATGAAGTACTCCATTATTCAATGCTTACAATGTGCGTAAAGAAATACATACTTATTCAATGTTGGTTTTCTGTCATGTGACTAAAAATTTTTCTACGTTATACGGTCATTCCTTCAATAATGACTTTGTATTTGTTTTATATCTATAATAATAACTTAAGATTAATACATACCCGAATTAAGAATTCTTATTCATAATTTATTTATTATTAATTATTAATAATAACTATCTGTTTTATTTTTAATTATTAAGAGCCCAGTAAAGCCTGAAGCTTAAGGGCCAAATTAGATAAAATAAATATTCCAATGTCACAATAATTTATGTCATTGTAAATTGTAAAAGTACTGTATTTATTTTATTAGTAAAGATTAATCAATTCGATTCACTTGTTTTAAAAATTAAAAATTTAAAGTGAAAATCTAAACAGTTCTACAGGGTGTCCCATAAGTCCGGCATCATAGGAAAAATTCATATTTTTCTATTTCTACAAACCGTAATTCATATGCTCGGGATGCCAATTTCCCGTCCACCATTCTGTTCAGTGACGAGGCTGTTTTATATGGAAATGGTGAGGTAAATCGACAGAACACCCGCTACTGGTCTCAAAACAACCCTCACTGGTATACCTCTTCAAAGGAACAAGGTGCATCTCTTTGGAAGGATCGCGTCATAGGCCCCCTCTTTTTCGATGAACATGTCACTGGAGGCACCTACCTACGTATGCTCAAGGAAGAAGCATTTCCCAGTGTCTTGAACGAAGAAGGAAATTTCCCAACATGGTTCCAGCAAGACCGCGTTCCTGCACATTACAGCACCCAAGTAAGGGAATATATGTACCAACAATTCCCTGGTCATTGGATAGGACGTCGAGGGCCTGTGGAATGGCCAGCTAGAAACCCGGATCTCACGCCACTAGATTTTTATCTCTGGGGCCACTTGAAAGCGCTGGTATACGCAGAGAAAATTAGGAGTGTTGAACGTTTGCGGCAGCGCATTATTGGGGCATGTAACACCATTACTCCTGACATCATTCACCGTGTGCTTGCTGACTGGGTATCACGTCTGAATTTGAGTATTGAAAACAATGGTGTGTATATTGAGCACGTTCTGTAAATAAAAGCTTTTGTTTTGCCTTTTTTTATTATATATACATATACAGGTTTTCCATAAGTCCGGTCTCATAGAAAATTTTATTTTAAATTAAACCCTAGATCCTGTCCCAAAGCTGGATCACTGTAGCAGCTGCCCGCGCAACGAAAACCATCCTGTCGTGATCCGCTCCTATTTTAACTTTCATAGGATTTTATACATCTTTGGGAGCGAACATAGATTTTCACCTTTAATATTATTAAAGTCGAGAATATATTTCCACTGCCATGATTTATAAAATCCTAAACATTGGGGGTTCAGGACAGAGTTCAAATGGTTCCTGAACAGCACTATTCCATTCTTGAACTGCCCACTGCAATCCTGGACGGTTGGTAACCAATGTTCCCTCTAATTTTTTTTAGTCCGTGTGCGCAAGAAATTTTCGTTGTGCAAACATTTAGATTCATGGTGAAAAATTGTGCAAACTTTTCTGAGCGCTATTATCTTCAAAATGAAATATATATAAATATTAAATACTTAATAAATATTATTTCCATAAGGTGATAGCTTGATCATTACGGTACTATTAAATGGATATTAAAAAACTGTTTGCAATATTATATATTCTTAAAAAAGAAAACATTTTATCCATTCTAAAAATATAAATAAAATAAAAAATAGTAAAATAAAATCCAACAAAATAAAGAAATAAAATAAAAATAACATTAATTGAAAATGACTATTTTAGTTATCATTTCTCAAAACAATTCTTAGCATTTAGCAATTTAAAATAGACTCTCAAGATTAATATGATTTTCTCCATTCACAAAATAGGAATAAAATAAAAATAATAAAATTCAATAAATAAAATATAATCAAAATAACATTAAATGAAAGTGCCTTTCATTTAAGTATGATTATGATTTCTCCCTACGATCTTTAGCATTTGCCCATTCCAAATAAACTCTATGAAGATTAATACATCCGTCATCATTCAGGTAACTTTTAATTCGCATGAGCATGTCCAAATGATTTTCTTTCAAGCGGTTTCTTAATTTGTTCTTTATAGAATTTATTAAACTGAAATTTTTGAAATTACTTCATTTACTGTCGTGACTCATGATACACTTGAGCCTGTGCGCATTTTATTTTGCTGTGTGTGCGGGTTTCACAACGCGTGTGTTCCCACGCACGCGCACACCTTAGAGTGAGCATTGTTAAATGGTAACCCTAACTGTACCTTCAGAATTTACTGTAGTTATTTGGTTTTCTAAAATCATTACTTTCTTCTTTGTTTTTCAAGACATCTGGAGTGGCAAAATGAGGGAGAGAGAGAGAGAGTGTTACACTGACATCAACAAAATATCTGTCTTCGATTATAATTTAATCCTGTCGCTAACTGCGTGTGCGAATAGCTGTTCGTTTTATTAATCGAATAGTTTTCGTAGTTTTCAATAAAGGAAAACCTGTTTTTCTATTCACCATAATAATTTTGAATAAATACTTTTATTAATCTTTTAACGATCGGTTTACGTTTCTTATAATGACTAACACCTATTTTAATAAAATCCTAATTATCGCTATTAGTAAATATATTTTTCAAATATTATCTGAGTGAAATTTTAATGTAACTTTTACATGTATATATATATATATATATATATAGTTTAACTATTTCTGATGGATGAAACCACCACGCACACTTTTGGGATTTGTCTATATCGTAGCCATGACAACCATTCAGTAAAAATCATTTCCAGTTGCGTTTTTTGCTGAATATTAGACAAACGGAAAAGATTCACGTAACTTCGTAACATCGAAGTATTTAGAAATAGTTATAAGAGTTTTACAGTTTCCCCTTTACCATTTTCGAAAGGAAAAGAGCAAAGGAAAAGTAACCACTTTTGCGTCCTTTTATATCTAAGAAAAGAAAAGCATTAGAGATATTCGTAAAAGAAATTTGCAGATTAACCCGATACCTTCCAAAACAAGATTACGATCATTTGCAGATGAACAAAATAGGCTGTTTGAAGTGCAAATTATTGGTACAATTTGAAGTACAAAGAGAGGGTCTTTCTTAGTGCATAAAATGTATTGAGTATTATAAAAAATGTAAATTACGATGTACAGCCTTTATAGAAACATAATATAATAAATTACAATGTATAGCCTTTATAGAAATATAATACAATAAATTACAATGTGTGTGTATATATAGCCTTTATAGAAATATAATACAAAACAAGTCCTTTAAATTAAACGCAGTAAAAAAAGTATGAAAAATGACGTACGTCAAGCTAATTTTCAAAATATGGACGACAATGAAAATTAAAGGAGGATCAGATCAATGACACATACGCGACCTTTGGGAACATGAAGTACTCCATTATTCAATGCTTACAATGTGCGTAAAGAAATACATACTTATTCAATGTTGGTTTTCTGTCATGTGACTAAAAAAATTTTATACGTAATACAGTCATTCCTTCAATAATGACTTCGTATTTGTTTTATATCTATAATAATAACTTAAGATTAATACATACCCGAATTAAGAATTTTTATTCATAATTTATTTATTATTAATTATTAATAATAACTATCTGTTTTATTTTTAATTATTAAGAGCCCAGTAATGCCTGAAGCTTAAGGGCCAAATTAGATAAAATAAATATTCCAATTTCACAATTATTTATGTCAATGTAAATTGTAAAAGTACTCTATTTATTTTATCAATAAATATTAGTCAATTCAATTCAATTGTTTTAAAATTTAAAAATTTTAAGTGAAAATCTAAACAGTTCTACAGGATGTCCCATAAGTCCGGCATCATAGGATAAATTCATATTTTTCTATTTCTACAAACCATAATTCATATGCTCGGGATGCCAATTTCCCGTCCACCATTCTGTTCAGTGACGAGGCTGTTTTTTATGGAAATCGTGAGGTAAATCGACAGAACACCCGCTACTGGTCACAAAACAACCCTCACTGGTATACCTCTTCAAAGGAACAAGGTGCATCTCGGGTGATGGTATGGTGTGGCATTTGGAAGGATCGCGTCATAGGCCCCCTCTTTTCCGATGAACATGTCACTGGAGGCACCTACCTACGTATGCTCAAGGAAGAAGCATTTCCCAGTGTCTTGAACGAAGAAGGAAATTTCCCAACATGGTTCCAGCAAGACGGCGCTCCTGCACATTACAGCACCCAAGTAAGGGAATACCTGTACCAACAATTCCCTGGTCATTGGATTGGACGTCGAGGGCCTGTGGAATGGCCAGCTAGAAGCCCGGATCTCACGCCACTAGATTTATATCTCTGGGGCCACTTGAAAGCGCTGGTATGCGCAGAGAAAATTAGGAGTGTTGAACATTTGCGGCAGCGCATTATTGGGGCATGTAACACCATTACTCCTGACATCATTCACCGTGTGCTTGCTGACTGGGTATCACATCTGAATTTGTGTATTGAAAACAATGGTGGACAAATTGAGCACGTTCTGTAAATAAAAGCTTTTGTTTTGCCTTTTTTTATTACTTTTCCTATGATGCCGGACTTATGGGACACCCTGTATATATATATATATATATATATATATATATATATATATATATATATATATATACAGGTGTTCCATAAGTCCGGTCTCATAGAAAATTTTATTTTAAATTAAACCCTAGATCCTGTCCCAAAGCTGGATCATATCTGATTTGCAGATAGGTGGTGAGGGAAGCTACATTTTGGGGTCTCGTTGCGAGTGACCCGTTGCCCAGTCGGACTAACATCCTGAAAAAAAAAAACTATAGTGGATTTAATTTTCCCAGAAGAGTTCCTTGTTCCATGTACTATCTGTGTGTGTGTGTGTGTGTGTGTGTGTATATACACACAGCATATATATATATATATATATATATATATATATATCTCAGTGATGTATAAAATCCTTCTCGTGTTATTAGTATTAATACAGTATTAAACTTTTAGTATTACACTGTAAGTTTTATTTATGCAACTCAATCCAAGGCTAAACATTAACAATTAGCAACTGAAAGTCAGCTGGTTCGAAGCGTCGACTGTAGCAGCTGCCCGCACAACGAAGATCATCCCATCGTGATCCGCTCCTATTTTAACTTTCATAGGATTTTATATATCTTTGGGAGTGAACATAGATTTTCACCTTTAATATTATTAAAATCGAGAATATATTTCCACTGCCATGATTTATAAAATCCTAAACATTGGGGGCTCAGGACAGAGTTCAAATGGTTCCTGAACAACACTATTCCATTCTTGAACTGCCCACTGCAATCCTGGACGGTTGATAACCAATGTTCCCTCTAATTTTTTTTAGTCCGTGTGCAAACTTTTCTGAGCGCTATTATCTTCAAAATTAAATATATATAAATATTAAATACTTAATAAATATTATTTCCATAAGGTGATAGTTTGATCATTACGGTACTATTAAATGGATAATAAAAACTGTTTACAATATTATATATTCTTAAAAAAGAAAACATTTTATCCATTCTAAAAATACGAATAAAATAAAAAATAGTAAAATAAAATTCAACAAAATAAAGAAATAAAATAAAAATAACATTAATTCAAAATGACTATTTTAGTTATCATTTCTCGAAACAATTTTTAGCATTTAGCAATTTAAAATAGACTATCAAGATTACTACATGATTTTGTCCATTCACAAAATTGGAATAAAATAAAAAATAAAATTCAGTAAAATAAAATATAATCAAAATAACATTAAATGAAAGTGCCTTTCATTTAAGTATGATTATTTCTCCCTACGATCTTTAGCATTTGCTCATTCCAAATAAACTCTATGAAGATTAATACATCCGTCATCATTCAGGTAACTTTTAATTCGCATGAGCATGTCCAAATGATTTTCCTTCAAGCCGTTTCTTAATTTGTTCTTTATAGAAATCATTAAACTGAAATTTTTGAAATTACTTCATTTACTGTCGTGACTCATGATACGCTTGAGCCTGTGCGCATTTTATTTTGCTGTGTGCGCGCGTTTCACAACGCGTGCGCGCGCGCACACGCGCACACCTTAGAGGGAACATTGTTAAATGGTAACCCTAACTGTACCTTCAGAATTTACTGTAGTTATTTGGTTTTCTAAAATCATTACTTTCTTCCTTGTTTTTCTAGACATCTGGAGTGGCAAAATGAGAGAGAGAGTTACACTGACATCAACAAAATATCTGTCTTCGATTATAATTTAATCCTGTCGCTAACTGCGTGTGCGAATAGCTGTTCCTTTTTATTAATCAAATAGTTTTCGTAATTTTCAATAAAGGAAAACCTGTTTTTCCATTCACCATAATAGTTTTTAATAAATACTTTTATTAGTCTTTTAACGATCGGTTTACGTTTGTTATAATGACTAACACCTATTTTAATAAAATCCTAATAATCGCTATTAGTAAATATAGTTTTCGAATATTATCTGAAGTGAAATTTTAATGTAACTTTTACATGTGTATATATACATATAGTTTAACTATTTCTGATGGATAAAACCACGCACACTTTTGGGATTTGTCTATATCGTAGCCATGACAACCATTCAGTAAAAATCATTTCAAGTTGCGTTTTTTGCTGAATATTAGACAAACGGAAAAGATTCACGTAACTTCGTAACATCGAACGTATTCAGAAATAGTTACAAAGAGTTTTACAGTTTCCCCTTTACCATTTTCGAAAGGAAAAGAGCAAAGGAAAAGTAACCACTTTTGCGTCCTTTTATATCTTAGAAAAGAAAAGCATTAGAGAGATATTCGTAAAAGAAATTTGCGGATTAACCCGATACCTTCCAAAACAAGATTACGTTCATTTGCAGATGAACAAAATGGGCTGTTTGAAATGAAAATTATCGGTACAATTTGGAGTACAAAGACAGGGTCTTTCTTAGTGCATAAAACGTATTGGATATTATAAAAAATGTAAAACACGATGTACAGCCTTTATAGAAACATAATATAATAAATTACAATGTATAGCCTTTATAGAAATATAATACAAAACAAGTCCTTTAAAGAAAACGCGGTATAAAAAAAGTATGAAAAATGACGTACGTCAAGCTAATTTTCAAAATATGGACGACAATGAAAATTAAAGGAGGATCAGATCAATGACACATACACGACCTTTGGGAACATGAAGTACTCCATTATTCAATGTTTACAATGTGCGTAAAGAAATACATACTTATTCACTGTTGGTTTTCTCTCATGTGACTAAAAAATTTTTTCTACGTTGTACGTTCATTCCTTAAATAATGACTTTGTATTTGTTTTATATCTATAATAATAACTTAAGATTAATACATACCCGAATTAAGAATTCTTATTCATAATTTATTTATTATTAATTATTAATAATAACTATCTGTTTTATTTTTAATTATTAAGAGCCCAGTAAAGCCTGAAGCTTAAGGGCCAAATTAGATAAAATAAATATTCCAATTTCACAATTATTTATGTCAATGTAAATTGTAAAAGTACTCTATTTATTTTATCAATAAATATTAGTCAATTCAATTCAATTATTTTAAAATTTAAAAATTTAAACTGAAAATCTAAACGGTTCTGTTATAGCTTGTCTCGCTCAGAAACGCCTGATCAGCGGTGGTCATTTCAGGTATCCTCAGACGGTGCCAGAGTCCATAACTCAGTGAGTAACACCGTTTCCCTATAAGCGAAGTGAAGACACTGAGGTCGGGGGTTCGAATCCCAATGGTGCTGGTAATAATAATAATAATAATAATAATAATAAATACGGGAGTTAGATCACTGGCTCCCATTTGTTGGCCTGAGTTCTGTGCTAATTATTATTGGCGAAGGGCGTAACACGGAGCAACGAACGATCCTATTTTCTTCCTGAGCTTGTCTAAAGGCTTTACTGGGCTCTTAATAATTAAAAATAAAACAGATAGTTATTATTAATAATTAATAATAAATAAATTAGGTATGAATAAGAATTCTTAATTCGAGTATGTATTAATACTATTTTCATTTTTTCTGGAGAAGCGATAAAGCAATCTTGCATAAAGTTAAAAGTATGGAATTTCTTTTAATCTTTTAGGAATTTTTGGTGTTTTTAGTTCTGCAATAATAATAATAATAATAATAATAATAATAATAATAATAATTTTATAACTGTTTATAACTATTTTTAACTCTGCACTGTAATTAAGTTAGCTGTAAAACGTTGACAATAATAGTTGAACGTATTTATGATGTAAATTCTTTTACATTTTATTATAATCAAATACGAACGTTGTATTTTATCATGTTCATGAAACTTCAGCTTAAACGTTGCCTACGTTATTTGATGTAATTAACTCCAGATATTAAATTAATTTACAGCCGCTGATGATGAAATATGAATATATATATATATATATATATATATACAATAGAGCGACGATTATCCGAACTAATTGTGACCAAGGGTGCTCCGGATAATCGAAAATCCAGATAATTGGACATTATTAAAAAATCGTATGTTGCAGTACCGTAACATACAATACATACAGTAAATGTATCTTGAACATATGACGCGTTCGGTGGAGAAGGGGCGAACGCAACATTTTCGAATTATGCCACAAAATGCAGTTAAAGTTTGTAAACTTTAAACCTTTGTATTTTTCCGGTTTATTGAAATGTTGTATGAATTTGAACACATATTTGAGTAAAATATTGTTGTGTAATATGTCGATATAATAAAACGCCAAGAAATTTTACAATATTATTTATTGATAGCTTCTGATGTTAACTGGTGTAATCCATTATTTGGTCCTCTTCGTCGAATGTTGTATTACCTGCTTCAACTGTTTCGGTTTCTTCCAGTTCCTTTAACAATCTTGTATAATAGTTCACTGCAGTTGCAGGCATTAGGTCTGATAATTCTTTGAGATCTTTTATTTTTTCCTTAGTTATTGGCAGCAATTGGGAATACTTTGGTTGCAGTGTCTGCTGGGCTAGATTGAATAAACTGACACTGTAGGATTTTTTCCCTTTCTGCAGTCTGACGGGATGGCTATTATCTGGGGTTGTGCGGTATGCAGTAGATATTACGTAGCCTTCTTTGTGTTGAAAGTCAAATATTAACTTTCTTGCATCTGTAAATTTAGTAGTTGTTGATTTCCTAATGACAATGCACGTTTGTAGGACGTCAAAATCGAGAAAATCAGCCTGTTTCATTTCTACAACTAGGAAGCGCTGCGAAACGGCTGTAGTTATGGCCGTAACATAATCTTTTTTGGTGTAAATAATATTGCTGTAATTATTTTTTATATTTTGTTCAATTTGGCCAAATTGAGCATCACAGGGCATTGTCGAGTGACCAGAAAGTAGATACATGTGTTCAATGTGAAGCAATGATGCGGAGTGAATTTCTCTGAGATACATTAAAACCTAAATTTTACCGTGAAAGAGTGCAGACTAACATCTAATTTTTTGCATAGGTAAAGCAAAGGTTTTAAAGGATAATTATACGACAAAAAACTCATTTTTCGAATTTTGTGGCGTTCGCCCCTTCTCCACCGAACGCGTCATATACAGGGTGTCCGAAAAGTCTGGAACCATGAGAGAAATTGGTTATAAGTTTTTTTGGTTTCAGGGTATCCGTGAATGATGGCATTAAGTTTACAAGAGTGTATAGAGATTATTCGGTGCTACTCTAGCGTGCGGTCTACAAAGATATTTACACACTAGCGTGCGGTCTACAACATATTTACAAATTCAGTTACAGTAAAACAAAAAAATTAAAGGACAAATAAAACAAACAATTCATTCTATGGGATATAGTGCCCGGTTAGGTTAATTGAATGCCCGGTTAGGTCAACTGTATGCCCTTGACGATTGGTTAGGTTAAGTTGTGATATTTTCGTTAAAACTAACGAAAATATCACAACTTAACCTAATCAATTATCAAGGGCATACAGTTCACCTAACCGGGCATTCACTTAACCTAACTGGGCAATATATCCCATAAAATGAATTGTTTGTTTTATGTGTCCTTTAAATTTTTTGTTTTAATGTAATTGAACTAATATTTGTCTTCATGATTCCCCCTTCTATAGTCCGCCTTGACCTCACATTCGTCCCCAACGATGAAGTCAAGTCATTTTAGGTCAGGTCAGGTCAGCACAAATTCAAGTCAGGTCAGGTCACTTAACCGCAAATTCTTTTGTAGACTAAAGATATCTTTGTAGACCGCACGCTATAGTAGCACCGATTATTCTTCTGCGTGAACGTGATGGCTAGTCCCATGGAAGTGTGGCAGATGAATTTAACGGTCGTCATCCCGAAAAAAAATCCAGTACCACATAGCGCGGTGCGAAAATTATTGAAAAAGTTTAAAGAAACTGGCTCTGTAGCAGACAAACCACGTTCAGGTCGTCCCAGAACCTCGGAAGAAGTCCGTGAGGCCGTAATGGCGAAAATTTATGCTAGTCCTGAAAAGTCATTGAGGCGTACAAGCTTGGAAATTGGAGTACCATACATGAAATTTTGAAGCGCGTATAAATAGTGTTTCTCTTATGGTTCCAGACTTCTCGGACACCCTGTATTTTACAATATTACTAATACAGTTGTCAACAAAAGTACATACATAAAATGTAGTAAAATATAAAATGTATGTACTGTAATTTATTTCAGACATTTCACTTCCTTCATCCTTTTTCCCCAAAACAGAAACAAAATTAAGAATTGAGTCACTATTTTTTTTTTTTTATGTTTGATGTTGAAGTTCCAACACTATATTTCTCTGCTAATTTTTTACCAATTTCACCTTTTTTTAACTTGTTCACAATGTTCACTTTGTTATTCACTGAAAGAACCACTCTTTTGCGTTTGTTAGATATTTTTACTCGACACACGACACAGTCTTCCTTTTCTACAACTTTGATTTAAAAAAATAAACGTGCGATTTTAATTTTTAAGGAAACGCAAAGTACTGCCGTACTCAATACAATGAGTCGCTTAATGTCGCTTCTGTTCAGACACGTTTAGCATTTGTGTGGATGTGAGGCGGCGTTTTATCCTTTGATACGAGTGATCGAAACATGTTTTGCTCACATTTAGCATTTGAGTAGTTGTCAGCGAAATTTTTTTACAGCAAAATATTTTTTTAATCTTCAAAATTTGATCCGGATAATTGGACATCTCGATAATCGGCGTTCGGATAATAATTTTGTTGTTTTCTGATATATCTAGAAAGTATATAATAGATGTATAGAGAAAAGCATCGTCCTCGGCATAAAATCAATGTATCTCGGAAACGAAGCGATTGTGGATTTATGTTCATAGGAACTTTTTGTTTCACTTTGACGTCCTGAATATGTATACTAATTTATGAAACATAATTTGATAACACCCTGTGTGTGTGTGTGTGTGTGTGTGTGTGGTGTGTGTGTGTGTGAACCCAAAAAAATATACATAAAATGTATGACAAAGCGAGTTTAAATAAAAACGAAATTTGCTTTTTCACATTTCACAGTTTGCGAATTTAAACCTTTTTCTCGCTTCAACTTCTCAAAAATTAAAAATTTACATAAAAAATCTCAAAGCAAAACTAAAAAGCCAAAATTTTCTGTTGAATTTTTTCTTTGTTTTTGTGGATTCTGCAGTTCAAGAAAAGAAAATCTAATTGATTTTTTTTTTTAAAGTGAAAATCTTGGTCGGGGAATTTTATTTCTGATTGAAAATCACCTTTCCACATTTCGATAAAATTTCGAGCATATATTTTTCGTGTTATTTTTTAAATAATTTGTTGAAAAATCTTTTTTTTTTAACCCTAAATTTTTTGGAAACTCAAAAATACTGTGGAATTAGACCAAAGTTAATTTATTAAATTTCTTTTTTTAATAATTCACCTGTATTAAATAAAGGAACCCTATATATATATATATATATATATATATATATATATATATATATATAGGGGATGATGATGATGATATCTGTTCGCTCATAAACGCCTAAACGGCTAACGGCTAGGTGTAATGTGCACCAAATTTAATATACACATTCTTTGAGCCACTAGATTTTAGTAACACACTCGCTCCTCCTATTCTTCCCCCTAGGGTATGTTTCGGGTTTTTTGCTGCGCAAGATGCAGCGAACATTGTTATATATATATATATATATATATATATATATATATATAACCTTACCTTACAACCTTACAAAGGTTCCGCGTGATGATTTCTCATTTCGCGAAGGTCAAGCTTGTCGCCCCCTCCTCTCGAGTTGGCCTGGTGAAGTAGTGAGTTGGATTCTTGCGCTCTCCACCTCACATAGCCAGGTACGCCCGGCTCATCGGGGATTGTTCTGAGCCAGGCGTCTAGTCTTCTTTTGAAGATTTCCACTGCAACTCCCTTCGTGTTTCTTAGGTCTTTGGGCAACTGATTAAACAGTTTTGGTCCCCTCATTACAAAACTATTTTCTTTCAGGGTTAAGGATGTTCCCTGTCTCGCCTTCAATTTGGGAATACGACACAGTCTACCGCTTCTACTTTCCATCGTTGTTTGGGGAGTTATGGGATTCAGAGTAAGATTAGGGACTAGTTTCTCCATTATTTTCCAAGTGTAAATAATGGTGTATCTCTCTCATCTCCTTTCCAGTGAATATAGGTCTAGTTCTCGTAACCTTTCCCAGTAATTTAGTTCTTTGCACCGATTGATCTTGGCTGTGAAGCTTCTTTGGATCCCCTCCAGCTGTCTAATGTCTTCTTTTTTATATGGGGAAGTTAGGACCGAGCAGTATTCTAATTTGGGTATTATCAGGGTTTTCAGTAGAGGAATCATTACATTCCTATCCCTTCGTTTAAAAGTTCTCAATATCTGACCCGTTATTCTCTTTGATCTGTTTACTGCTATCTTATTTTGTGTTTCAAATTTCGCATCATCTGTCATTACAACCCCTAAATCTTTTGCTCTGGAATTTCTCTGAATTTCCTGTCCATTTGGGGTATAATATTCCATGCACTTTAGGTCTTCTCTTTTTCCGTACCGTAATAGCTGAAATTTCTCGGTGTTAAACTTCATATTGTTGTCTTCAGTCCACTTGTAGATTTTGTTTATGTCGGTTTGTAGAGATCCTATGTCTTCTGGGTTTCTTATTTTTCTACTGATCTTTGTGTCATCCGCAAAGGATGTTACTGTGCTGTCTCTGTTAACGTCCTCATCTATGTCAGTTAGCATGATTATGAAGAGTAGTGGAGCTAATACTGTTCCTTGTGGTACTGAGCTGAGGACCTCTGATTCTGATGAAGATACTCCTTGTACTGTAACGACTTGCCTCCGCTCACTAAGGAAATTATATATCCATTTCCCTACTTTTCCTGTTATTCCCATATATTTCAGTTTATGTATTATGATTCCGTGGTCACACTTGTCGAACGCTTTAGCAAAGTCTGTGTATAGTACATCATAGTTTTCATTACTTTCAAGTGAATCAATAATGTTGTTGTAGTGTTCCATTAGTTGTGATAGGCATGATCTGCCCGATCGAAACCCGTGTTGGTTATCATTGAATTTTTTCTGAGTTTCCAAAAAGTCATAGATTTTCTGTCTAACTATTCTTTCAAATATTTTAGTGAGATGAGATGTAAGCGACACTGGCCTATAGTTTTTGGCCTGGGATCGATCTCCTTTATATATTGGGACTATGTTCGCGCTCTTCAGGATGCCCGGTATTTCTCCCGTGTCTAATGATCGTCTCCATATCCAGTATAGGGGCTCAGCGATTGCATTCTTGCAGTTTTTGATCAGTGTGGCATTCCATTTATCCGGTCCTACCGCTGAGTGTGTTTTTAGTTTCCCTATGGCTTGTGTAATATCATCCGTCGTAAAGTCGAAATCCGTTATACTTTCCCCTTGTGGTTCTTCTTCAAAGAACGCGTTTCTATCGCAAATCAATTTGTCAGTTTTTGGGACATATATATATATATAATATATATATATTATATATTATATATATATATATATATATTATATATTATATATTATAGATATATATGCACACTGTATATTATCGTTATATCATATTAGTTATAACACATACTTAGTTATAACACATAAATAATAAATAGTGGCCACATGTCACAATTTCACTTTAAATTAAACAACAGGTTTTTCTGTTTATGAAAAACCCACCATCTTATTATTCAGAATAATCTATTTTCCCGTAAACCTTTCTCGCCTCTTCTTTCAGATAAACAGAAAGAAAAAGAAGACGCAGATTTATGCATTACAGTATTTATTTTGTCTTGAATAAATGGTACATATTTTGGGATACGATGTTTAGGAACCATATTTTGGTTTGTGTAGTTACTTTTACGAAGTTTTATGCTATATATTTTGAGGGAATATAATTATATTTAGCTAAACTGTTGTTTATAGTCGTATCACAGGGCAACTCTGTGACGTTTTATATTATATGAAAATGGAGAAGAGCATGATGGAATGAAAACACGATTTCTGCTTCTTATGTTTCAAACAAATAATAATTTTTGAATTTTTGCAAAATGGAGTGGCACCGTTTTCCGTAAAAATGAGACAAATACGTGATGGAGTTTATACGTCATGGAATATAAATTGTTTGGCAGTGAACTCTTGGATTATGTAAAATGAAATACTCAATATTTTTGTTTCATTAATAATAATTAAATATAGTAGTTACTTAATTTAACGGAGGATAAATTTCCCGTCGTTTGTTGGAAGAAAAATGTATACAGTTGAGGAACAATTACTTTTCAAAGTAAAATTTATGTAAGAACATTAAGGTAAAATAGGGAAATATTAGAAACAAATGTTTTCTGATCCAGTGATAGTAAACAACATGCCACTGAGGACACAACTCGTAAATGTAGTGCACATCCGAAAATGGAACTAAGAACAGTGCTACAAAAAGTTAATGTCATCTAAGCAAACATTTTCTTAATTTACCCTTCATAAGGAGAGTACGCCTCCACACTATCAAGATGACCATATTTTTACGACAGTTGACAAATGGCGCAAATTTAATAGTTCATCAGAACATAAAACATGTTTACGTCTTACAAAAATTAAATAAATAAAGTAAGATAAGCATGAATATGAGTGACGCAAACAAAAATGCCCGGATCTTATAGGTTATAACCCATCATTTCTTCTTTCCCGGTTAGATCAACTGTACGCCCTTGACAGTCGGTTAGGTTAAGTCGTGATATTTTCGTTAAAATATTCGTTAGTTTTAACGAAAGTATCACAAAAATCACAAAATATTACAGTTGATCTAACCGGGAAAGAAGAAATGATGGGTTATAACCCACAAGATCCAAATGCCCAAAGCAGGACCGGCAGTTTTTTGCAGAAGTACCAAGTTAACCACCAAATTCAGTAGCAAAAGAGCGATTTTTTCAACATTTGGTCATGTTTTGCCCAAGTTGCGGAACAGAATGGGGTCAAAAATGCTTAGAAGATCGCAAAAATGTATAAATGACTAAAGGGAATGAACCAAACGCCTGGAGGGGAGTATCAGAACTAGAATAGGCATGTAGAAGTATAAAGGTTAAGAGGAGTAACCACCAATAAGGTGTATTATACTTATGGAATTGATTATTTCAGTCCAGTCCATTATTCATTTATTTCATTTAAACTTGATACCATTTGGTGTTATGCTTTTGAAATTAAAATGATAATCGTTTTTCAGTAATAACAGTTGTTTTAGAGAAAAGTCCCTTCGCAATTTCCCTAGATTTTTAAACAATGCAGAAAGTATGGAGGAATGAAAGTTTGATATAAATTTCGCAAATATTCTTTGGTACAATGCAATTTTACAGCATTTTTTTAAAAAAGAAATATACTTTTTTTCCCCACCAAGTTGGATTTTCTAAAAAATATAAAAAAAAAGGTCAATCGAACTCTCCCCAATGAAACTCAGCCTAATAATTTTGCCACACTTCTAAAAAATTACACATATAAATTGCCCATTAGTTACACATTTATGTAACTTTTATGCAACACTGAACTCAATGTACAGCATAACTTTCAGCTTTAACAGAAGTTAGAAACTTATCCGCTATTTCGTTCCGTAACTTTCTGATATCAAAAACGTAAGACTTTATTCGCAATTTGGTTCCAGTACGATTCCGTAACTTTTTGTTTGTTTTTTATTCCTCTTAGTTGCGTAAATTAGGCGTAATGTTTTTAACATAATGGAAATTATATGGATTTTTCTGGTAAATATAACCTATAAGTTTCATTCTAATTAAAATAAAGTAACTATGAAGAATCTTTGATGCCTATGTTTTGCGATTAAATGTAATTATGTACCTGTTTTACTTTGTGTTACCTATGGTTTATAATGATAAAACTTTGGGCAAAATTTCAGAATCCAGACGTAGTTCAGATTCAAAGAGAGTTCATAATACTTTAGTAATATGTTAGGTTAGGTTAGATTAGTATAGGTTTGGTTTGGTTGTTAGTTTAGATTAGTATAGGTTTGCTTAGGTTGTTAGCTTAGATTAGTATAGGTTTCATTATGTTAGGTTAAACTAGGTTAAGTTGGTTAGGTTTAGTAAGGTTAGGTTAGGTTAGTAATTATGGACTCTGTCTCTGAACTGCGTCTGGATTCTGAAATTTTAGTTTTAACTCCCTGGCTTAAACAAAATGATGAAGACGCTTATAAGAATGTATCAAGAGTATTTCTGAATATCAACTACAGATTTAATTTACAAGGAGAGGTACACTGGATAACTGCTCTTTAGAAATTAATTTAAGGCAAATTTTCTAGTATTAAAAAAATGTTGTCAGTTTATATATAAAATAGTCTATTGCAGACTAACAGATTATGTCAAAAAGTTGTCAAAAAGTTGTAGGTGTCACTGAAGTTTGGTTAATTATAACTTTGAATTTGATTTAATTTAAGTTTGGAAATGTTTGATGTGTTATTGTTAAATTTCTTAATTTTAACTTTTTTCGATATATTTTTAAGGTTTTCCCTATAAGAAGTAGTTCACGTTTCATATTTATTTTTATGCTGGAAGGATGGGCCATGGCCGAGTGCCCGTCAAAATGCTGAAAATCAAGGTCTCCAAAGTTAACGATACCATTTATTTTTAATTTTGAAGAGATTGTGTGGTGTGTAAAATGCATGTATGTGTAGTAGAGAATAAAGGGAGACGTGTGTTTTTGAGAGCAAGCTGGACTGTTCACAGGGTAGATGAGACACGGAAAAAGATCAGCGAAAGGGGACAGTGACAGGAAAAACGGGAATTCCAGCTTAACGCCCCCCCCCCTCCCCGGAGTACTTCCCTGGTCGATTGATGTCTACAATCTTCTTCTAAATGAAGTTCTGAAGTGTATATTTTTATTTACATTCATTCATGAGTAGGTCATACTGCAACATTATATGAGGCGTTCCGTGCGACAGTGATGAGCCCGCCATGGTCCTAAAAATCCGTTTTTTATGGTACCAAAAAGGTCCATACATTGTCTATCATGATACACGGTCCTCATATGGCGAGCTCGTCTTTATCGCCCGGTAATTTTCCATTGTTTTAAAGGGAGTGGTAAACCATGTTCGCGAGCTTTAAAACTTTAACGCCCGTTTTCTTGAAACTTTAATTCGGCGCGCTTGTCATTGTCGCACGGAACGCCTCATATTAAACATGTTACATTAAATCTCTAAAAATGCTCAGAAATAAATCGCAGGAGAAACATGTAGTCTTGAAAGTTTTAATAATAAAAATAATAATAATAATAATAATAATAATAATAATAAGAATGTTTTCAGTTATTTAACCTCCTTCGTAGAGATGAAGGTTATATGACAGAGAGTACCTATAACTTAATGTCGTTTCCGAACCACGAGTCACTACATCACCTGAACGCAGAGGGTGGTCACCTGTCCAATGATTGAACAGGCACAATGTCGTTTAATCTTGCCCATCTAAGAGGAAGCAGTATTGAATTTTTTTTATGCAGGAAGGCAGGACGAAGGGCGAAAGGCCCGCAAAAATGCCCACCCCGCAACAGAAGGAGGAGACAGCCGAAATCACTGTGACTAAGATGTAACTCCCTTTAACATATTTAAAAACCTGATAACAAAATATGTATAGAAATATTTTAATTTATAGCATTGTTTTTACAGCATATAATTTCCTTTCGTTTTCATTATACAAGATGGACCATAAGTCGCTTTACCTTCGTATTATAACGAAAATCACTTCGGTAAAGCGACTTATGACCTATCCTGTATTTTTTGTTTCAGTTCTCATTATTTTAATTTATTCTTAAGGAGTGTTTATGTCCTCTAAAAATATATAATAAGTACTTTACTTACCATCTGTGTTTCAATTTCCCTTCGAGAATATTGATTATTTGAAGTATACACTTTTGTTAAAATAAAGTTACACAGTATAATAGATCTATACTGCCAAAACATTATGGATCTATTATGCAAAAGTTACATGTAAAATAAAGTATACTCCTACAGGTTTTGTTATATATAAGCTTAAGGAATAGAAAAATTTATTATCGTCTAAGGCGATGATAAGGTTGAGGAAGAAAGAGAGAAAATTCTGGGATCCAGACACTTACTTAACCTGAAGTATGATTGTGCAGTATCACACCGTAGAAGGTGTAAGCTGTCCTCCTGATTTCAACGAAAGTCTTCATCCTTAGACCAATTTAAGGTAATGAGACATGTGTAAAGTGAAGTGTAAATGTGAAAATAAAAAAAAAATATGAATAGAGATAATAGTTGCGGAAGAAAGCGAAGAAGCTAATAAATATTTCTAAAACGTCAACAATGGTAAACATTGGTAGAATTATTATAAAAAACTAAACAGTATTAGATTTAAATAAAAAATATTTATTATTTGAATTGGTATTCCCTTCGTACATGTCAGATTTCAGGATCGTTTGATTCACTCAAAAAGAAATATCAAAATGTATAAAAAAAAATTCCTTTTAAAATCTTTAAAAAAATTAAATGGTCTGAGCGTGACAAAGTTAATTAACTAAAACCTCCATTCATCTAGTTCTCTTTGTAATTCTAAAATGAAATAAATTGGTTTTTACTTTGCAATATTTAAATTAAATTAATTGCCCATTAATAAACTAAAAAAAACTAAAGAGAAACCTTTTTCTCAAACGAAACTCATTTCTCCTAAACTTAATGCATTTCTTTAAGGGAACACCTGTATCATTTAATTAAATTAGCTATACGCGAAATGAGAACGGAATAGCTTATCTTCAACTTGTCACAAAAAGGAATTTACTTCTGTAAATTAAAAAAAAACTTACTGAAAAAAAAATTCTACTGAATAAAATGTACAACGAACAAATACAATTTTACAAATATATTCTTGTTTTTCAGTTCAATATTTCGGTACATATATTTCTCATTTGAATTTTATTTCAGTTTCCCTCATTTATCTTCCAATTTCTTTCCCCTCTTTTGTTATTTTTGTCTGCCCTCGATTTGTTGAGGGAATGGTTAAGCGGAATTGGCACAGTGTGTTATAATTTTCTTACTCAAACTGAATTGGAATGTCCTTCATACTGAAAAAGTATAACGAATTTTGCATATATAAGCAATTTTATTTGAAATAACGCATATATACACACCTTGGTTGGTTTTTATATATATATATATATATATATATATATACTGAGAGAGAGAGAGAGAGAGAGAGCGAGAGACAGACAGACAGACAGACAGAGAAGATTGACAAAAGTAAATAGACACCTTCGGTTTTTTCATAGTTTTTTTTTATAATGTAATACTTAATAAATAATAAATTTAC
The DNA here is from genome assembly GCA_023014485.1 of Bathynomus jamesi. Taxonomy (NCBI): domain Eukaryota; kingdom Metazoa; phylum Arthropoda; class Malacostraca; order Isopoda; family Cirolanidae; genus Bathynomus; species Bathynomus jamesi. The sequence goes on along the minus strand of JAJOZX010001093.1, from coordinate 1,014,731 downwards.
TGAATCAATATATTTAGAATTGTGTTACTTTCCCCTTTGTATTATGTAAAGCTGACACACGTTCTGGCATTCCATTGATGAGCTTTGCCATTTGTTCTTGAGGACAATCATCGCGGTGTCTATTTACTTTTGTCACCCTTCCGTTAGGAGACGTACGTGCTGTTAGGTAGACAGGAACAATTTGGCTTAAGAATTCTGTCTATAAATTCGCCCCGTCCGAGGGACTATTCTGGGGCCTTCGGACCCCAATAATCTACTATGGAGCCAAGAAATCTGTAATATTAATGTGACCCGAACGCATGAAATGAGAAGCAATGGAAGGTATAAGGTACAGTAGGTGAAAAGTTAAGCGAACAACGACTTCACCTTCACGTGTCTAGAGAAATAATGTACTGCTTGTGTTTCTGGCTTCAAATTCAAGTGCTAGAAGAAAACTCTCGTTCTCCTACAATACATTTATATTATTACAACTTCAGAATTATTAAATAAACCTGATAGTGCGTTAATTTAATATGATAATCAAATCAATCAATCATGGAATCTCAAGAATTCTTTTGGCGCCATTACAATATAGCCTGTATTTGTGATAATAAAACCCACTCCAATAGATAGAGTTTATTTTCACAACAGATTCGATGCCCACTGGCATCCTCTTCGGGTGGATACAGAAAAACGAATGAACCAAAAACAAAAGGGAAAACAGTCCAGGGACCATTAAGAAATTCGCACCTAGGTTAGATCCCGTTCTCCCGACACTGGAAGGGCATTTTTTTTTTTTTTTAAAGGGACCCGCTTATAAGTACATTCGCACAAATTTAAAACTATCTTCTTGTTCTATACATATAGATTCTATTATTTTTACATAATTATTACTAAATTTATTACATTTAATATTGCATTATTATTTATTACAGAAATTACAAATTTATTATTACATTGGTATTACATTGTTGTTTATTATACAGAAATTATAAACCGAAAAACGAATGAAAAAGGCGAGAAGGAAACAATCCAGAGACCATTAAGGAATTCGCACCTAGGCTAGATCCCGTTCCCACGACCCCAGAAAGGCATTTTATTAAAGGGTCCCGCTTATAAGTACTTTCGCACAAATTAAAACTATCTTCTTGTTCTATACATACAGATTCTATTATTTTGACATAATTACTGCATTTATTATTGAATTTACGTTTTTTAACATTTATTGTTATTACCTTTACACTCTTCTGTATGTATAGAACAAGAAGATAGTTTTAAATTTGTGCGAATGTACTTATAAGCGGGTCCCTTTAAAAAAAAAAAATGCCCTTCCAGTGTCGATAGAACGGGATCTAACCTAGGTGCGAATTTCTTAATGGTCCCTGGACTGTTTTCCCTCTTGTTTTTGGTTCATTCGTTTTTCTGTATCCACACGAAGAGGATGCCAGTGGGCATCGAAACTGTTGTGGAAATAAACTCTGTCTATTAGAATGGGTTTTATTATCATATTTTGACCTTCACGTAGAAAAAAGTGAATTTTTTTGCATTTAGCCTGTATTTAGTTACAACTATTTTTAACTACAATTCAATAAAAACTCGATCGTAGAATGAACAAACCCAGATAAGAATGGAACCGATGAGTAACAATTATTACTTCAGCTGTATATATACAGGGTGAGTCAAAAGTCTCCATACATAGGCAAAATGGTCATGATAAATAAATGCTTATTTATTTTTTATTTTTTTGCAAGTGATGTGCTGAGATGCCTTTGTCCCAAGAAGAGCGTATAGAGATCATTCTTCTGGTAGGATCAGGAAGCTGTCGCAAGGTTGCCGAGGATTTTAACAGGAGACACGCCCTCTGCACGCACATCACACACGAGACCGTTGCCAACCTCATTGAGAAGTTCAAGAAGACTGGAAGTGTTGCAGACCAACCGAGAACCAACCGAGACCAACCATTCAGTGTAATGGTGCCCACATAGAGCATATTTTGTGACTTACAAGTGATTGCATAATAAAGTGACCATTTTGCCTATGAATGGAGACTTTTGACTCACCCTGTATATACATATATATATATATATATATGAAAATTATTTCACGAAAGTAACACGTGAAAAATATTTATGATGAATAAAACCACGAAGGAAAGGAAACACAGAGTGGTGCTCAGGCGCTTTCGTCTGAGGATGTCATTAGACGAAAGCGCTTGAGCACCACTCTGTGTTTCCTTTCCTTCGTGGTTTTATTCATCATATATATATATATATATATATATATATATATATATATATATATATATATATATATATATATATATATATATATGGGATGAATTTCACAATAAAACACGTGAAATGAATGAATGCTGCAAACCCACAAGGAAAAAGAAAAACGATTCCAAGGCCTTTCGTGTATTCAAAGCTACACCTCGTCAGGGAATGAAGATAAAAGGCGAGATGCCATAATATATACAACGTACAGGAAAAACAAAACAATTAGCACATACTTAACAAGGGTTAATGAGAGGCAAAAGAAATTTTAACATGATATCGTCAATTTTATACGTCCCCGAACTGTTATTGAAATTGTTTTTAAAATGAATAAATGCACATTCTAGAATATTTCTTTCTATTATATCTCTGATTTTAACAAGCGCTTTAGAACTATCCCACTTGATGCTATGGTTACATCTATACATATGGTTAAATAAAGCATTGGAAGTATTAGCTGTTCTACACGCATATTTATGCTGTTTTACCCTAATATCTAACGTTTTACCGGTTTGGCCTATATATACTGAGTTACATTGTGTACATCCAATCGAATACACACAACCAACAACATTATCAGGGCTATTCTTTATTAGGCGTGATTTAACAGTATTATTATACTTAAAGATTACATTAATGCCAATTGCTTAAGTACAGTTGGAAGGTATTGAAAATTAACATGGTAAGGTAGGCTAAGGATATTTTTACGCTGAAATTCCTTTACAATTACATTATTATAATACCTATTCTTGGCTTTCTTAAGACAGTTATCTAAAAATGAAATAGGATAACATAATTTAGTACCAATATTCATGATATTGCATAACTCAGAATCTAAAAATTCAGGACTGACAACTCTCAATGCTCGAAGAAACATAGCAGAGAAAATAGAGGATTTAATCGAAGGATGATGGTCAGAATAAAAATGCACATAAGAGTTATTATTAGTAGGCTTACGGTAGACTTCATATTTGAACTGATTAGAGCATCTCCAAATTTTTAGATCAAGAAAAGATAGGCTTCCATCATTTTCTTTTTCAACTGTAAACTTAATAGGTGCTGGTTAAGTGTGCGGTCTACCTACGATTGGTTAGGTTTAATCATGATATTTTCGTTAAAACTAACGAAAATATCATGACTAAACCTAACCAATCGTCAAGGGCGATTGACAATGGGATGTAAACAAACAATTAGTAAACAAGATAGGAAGCTATAATTAAAAGGTAGACCGCCGAATCGTAGGTAGACCGCATACTTAACCAGCACCACTTAATAGATGGGACTAAATTGTTGAGCCTACCAAGAAATAAGTCCACATCCAAATTATTAGGCCAAAGGCATAAAATATCATCTATATACCTGTACCAAACCAGGTTAAAATTAACAATCGTAGGCAAAATTCTACTTTCAAAAAATTCCATATATAAATTAGCTAGTACAGGTGAAAGGGGATTTCCCATAGCCAATCCAAACGACATAGCATAAAACTTATTTTCAAACTGAAATTTACAATCTTTGACACAAAGCTTAATTAACTCAATAAGAGTGTTGTGTTGAACAGGGAAAGAATATTCAGAGATTTTATCTTTTAAAAAATCAAGTAGGTCATCAACAGGGACTTTTGTGAATAGCGAGCATACATCGAAGCTTACCAATTTGAAATTAGGGTCATTAGGGAACTTCAGTTTGTCAATAAGATCCATGCTATTTACAATATGTGACTCAGAAATAGAGCCAACTAACGGCGTTAATAAACTAACTAACCATTTTGATAGCTTATAGGTTACGGAGCCCACTGAGCTAACAATAGGCCTCATGGGATTATTAACTTTGTGTTTTTACTAAGCCGTACAGATATGGTAGTGACGGATTGATACTAAGAAACTGCTGTGAAAGCCCATTATAGTTTTTTTAATATTTCTCTTAATTTTCTGTTAAACATTTTATTAACATCCTCCAATGGGTCTCGATTTAGAGGTTTGTATGTGTCACGATCACTCAATAACGTATTCATCTTTTCAACATAACTTTTTGTCCATGATAACGATCGAATTGGATTTGTCCGCTTTAGTAATATGTAATGAATCATTATTTTTCAGTGTTTTTAGGGCTTTTTCAAACCTCAAAGGATAATTCGATTCAAACCTTGTATTAAAAGCACTATACACACAACCTTTGGCTAAAGTCACCTCACTTTCGGAAATATTACTATGTTTTTCAAAATTAATAAAAGACTTAGCAATCAGTAAACTGCTGGGCTTTTTTGGGACTGAGAAACCTAACCCAAAGCCTAACGCACATTTCGTATTGAAGTCTAGCTCTTGGGACGACAGGTTAACAATATTACTAAAATCACTTTTTTTTATTTTTTTTTAGTCCAGTAACTATTACGAATTAAATCCTCCAGTCTATTGTTTAATTTCCTATTCTGAGTCCTGCATCTTCTACGTAAGTCGTTGTAAATATCGTCCAAAAGTGTACTTCTCCACGCATGAGGAACGGTGGAAAAAAAAATGTTTTTTCTTACTTCGGACTCTCTGAAGGCGTTCTTCACTTCAATGCGGGCTATATTAATATGTTTCTTTAAAATAATCCTTTCGGTGTCACCAAACGGCGTATCGTCCAACATACGGTATCGTCTTCCAAGCAGAGATTTTGGGATGACTTTTTCACTATAACACTTCCTAAGGAAATCGAATTGGTTCTTAAGAGAATGTGCATGAGCAATAGCAGAACGGTAACTTCTAAAAATCGATCGGAGAGAAGGGAATATGGTTGTAAAAAGAGCAACAGTGAAGAGGACACGCGTGGGCTCCATTATATGGGATGAATTTCACAATAAAACACGGCTTAGTAAAAACACACAAAGTTAATAATCCCATGAGGCCTATTGTTAGCTCAGTGGGCTCCGTAACCTATAAGCTATCAAAATGGTTAGTTAGTTTATTAACGCCGTTAGTTGGCTCTATTTCTGAGTCACATATTGTAAATAGCATGGATCTTATTGACAAACTGAAGTTCCCTAATGACCCTAATTTCAAATTGGTAAGCTTCGATGTATGCTCGCTATTCACAAAAGTCCCTGTTGATGACCTACTTGATTTTTTAAAAGATAAAATCTCTGAATATTCTTTCCCTGTTCAACACAACACTCTTATTGAGTTAATTAAGCTTTGTGTCAAAGATTGTAAATTTCAGTTTGAAAATAAGTTTTATGCTATGTCGTTTGGATTGGCTATGGGAAATCCCCTTTCACCTGTACTAGCTAATTTATATATGGAATTTTTGAAAGTAGAATTTTGCCTACGATTGTTAATTTTAACCTGGTTTGGTACAGGTATATAGATGATATTTTATGCCTTTGGCCTAATAATTTGGATGTGGACTTATTTCTTGGTAGGCTCAACAATTTAGTCCCATCTATTAAGTTTACAGTTGAAAAAGAAAATGATGGAAGCCTATCTTTTCTTGATCTAAAAATTTGGAGATGCTCTAATCAGTTCAAATATGAAGTCTACCGTAAGCCTACTAATAATAACTCTTATGTGCATTTTATTCTGACCATCATCCTTCGATTAAATCCTCTATTTTCTCTGCTATGTTTCTTCGAGCATTGAGAGTTGTCAGTCCTGAATTTTTAGATTCTGAGTTATGCAATATCATGAATATTGGTACTAAATTATGTTATCCTATTTCATTTTTAGATAACTGTCTTAAGAAAGCCAAGAATAGGTATTATAATAATGTAATTGTAAAGGAATTTCAGCGTAAAAATATCCTTAGCCTACCTTACCATGTTAATTTTCAATACCTTCCAAATGTACTTAAAGCAATTGGCATTAATGTAATCTTTAAGTATAATAATACTGTTAAATCACGCCTAATAAAGAATAGCCCTGATAATGTTGTTGGTTGTGTGTATTCGATTGGATGTACACAATGTAACTCAGTATATATAGGCCAAACCGGTAAAACGTTAGATATTAGGGTAAAACAGCATAAATATGCGTGTAGAACAGCTAATACTTCCAATGCTTTATTTAACCATATGTATAGATGTAACCATAGCATCAAGTGGGATAGTTCTAAAGCGCTTGTTAAAAACAGAGATATAATAGAAAGAAATATTCTAGAATGTGCATTTATTCATTTTAAAAACAATTTCAATAACAGTTCGGGGACGTATAAAATTGACGATATCATGTTAAAATTTCTTTTGCCTCTCATTAACCCTTGTTAAGTATGTGCTAATTGTTTTGTTTTTCCTGTACGTTGTATATATTTATGGGCATCTCGCCTTTTATCTTCATTCCCTGACGAGGTGTAGCTTTGAATACACGAAAGGCCTTGGAATCGTTTTTCTTTTTCCTTGTGTGGTTTGCAGCATATATATATCTATATATATATATATATATATATATATATATATATATATATATGATATAAAATAACGCACTGTCGCGACAAAGTATGGAGAAGAAAAACCACTCTTTAGGAAGACGTAAATTTTTATTTCTTAACACCAATACAGTTTCGGCTCCTCGCCAGCCGTTCTCAATTACCAATTGAGAAGGGCTTGCGAGGAGCCGAAACTGTATTGGTGTTAAGAAATAAAAATTTATGTCTTCCTGAAGAGTGGTTTCCTTCTCCATATATATATATATATATATATATATATATATATATATATATATTGACATGACGCACTCTAAAAGATTGCGTCATGTCAATGACTCTTACCGAAGATCACGTGGATACAAGAAAAAGTATTGCAATAATGACAAACAATTTTGTCGGTAGGAAATTCTACCAGTGGGCACTAATGGGTTAATGGTTAACAGTACTAAGGATACCCTCCTTTTATAATTAGAAAAGAACTACTTTTATCAGATTAAAATATTAATCAAAATAAAAAATGATAAAAATGATAATCAAAGATTAAGATAAAGATAAATATAAGAGGGTAATACTAATCTCTAAATAATATCATAATGTGATAATGTGATTTCGATCGGGGAAAATGAACAGTGATTCATATAAGCAACTGAACCTTATATCCGTTTTCCTTATAAACAGATTTCCATATATATATATATATATATACAGCGTGTCCCAAAGAAATGTATACCCAATTTGTTCAATAATACCAGCTATGAGGATAATAAATATATTACTTTTTATATGTTTTTTAATAAAGAATTTTCTCCTGAATCTAAATATGTAATTATTTTTATTAAAAATTGAAAAACAAAAAAGTTACAGATGTTTAAATTATAATTATTATTTTCGAGACTTCATGTGCGATATTTTCTAATATTTTTGCACGTATACGAGATAAGTTTGAAACCGACGGCACTGTGCAAAACTTACAAAAACAACGTTCTGGAAGACGTCGAACATCTTAGATAAAGTGTCATTTAACCATGGAATTTGTAAATTTTTTGAATTAACTAATAATTACAACATTTATGCTTCAATATCAACACTAAACATAAGTATCTCAAAACAGTCGGTTAAAATATTAGAAAATATCGCACATGAAGTCTCGAAAATAATAATTATAATTTAAACATCTGTAACTTTTTTGTTCTTCAATTTTTAATAAACATAATTACATATTTAGATTCAGAAGAAAATTCTTTATTAAAAAACATAAAAAGTAATATATTTATTATCCTCATAGCTGGTATTATCGAACAAAGTGGGTATACATTTCTTTGGGACACGCTGTATATATATCGTATCCTCGTTAGTTGGCCTTGTCGTTTAACGAGATGTGATTGCGAAACACGATTTGAAACTTTCTTTTGTGTGAAAAGAATAAAATGTATAAAGCCGCAACAGAGGATAACGCTATGGGAATTTCATCCCACAATGTAAATCACAGGATTTCTTCGCTTCGATTTTAAAAGGACTATTCATGAATATACAATTATGAATTTAGCAACACGAGGCAAATTAATTAGAAAAAGGTCTTTAACTTTTACTGAACACGAAGAAAGTTTCTACAGTTTTTATATACAGGAAACGAATTGAAAATTTCTAAGTTATTTTCAAGGTGTAAGATAAATTAAATATTTACCAAAGGGGAAGCGTATGTAATCTCACTCAGAAGGGTTGGAGAACGCTCTTAGGAAGCTTGCCGCGTCATTTTAAAACCTCTCAAATGAGCGTTCCTCGAAGTTGTTGTTGTTGTTGTTTAGCCGATCTGACCACCCTGATCGAGCAAGCCGGCGGCACGCAGGTAACCGATCGCCCTCTCCGGAGTGGACCAGAGGTTCAGCGCACTAGTGATGTTGTGTCGTGTTCGTTGTTGTGCTAGAGCGGTACAGTCTGTCATAATGTGTTCAATTGTTTGTGGTGTTTCCTGGCACAGGTGGCAGGTGTCGTCTGTGGAGTTGTCTAGTCTGTGTTTATAATGTCCGTAAGTTGGGGTGATGTCCACATCGGAATCGTGCTAAGTTAACTAGATCCGATCTGCTCAGGCTGATCTCTGACCTGTTAATGGGTGGCAGCTTCGCACCTAGGACCGCATTCGGACCGAGTCGTGTCAGTTCTTTTGTGGGTTAGGTGAGTGTGTACGTGTTTTCTGTACTGTGTGATATCTGTGAGGCCTAGTATGGAATGGAGTATTTGGTTATAATGTATCTCTGGTGTTACCTTAATGGTGCGAGGTGTCGGTGCATGATTGTACATGTAGTGGCAAGGGTGTTGTGGGTTAGTTGTCGCTGCTGCCATGAATTGTGTTCCCCTCATGTCTAAATGTTCCCTAACTTTCAGTATTTTTGTTTCTGTGTGCAGGTGTTCTATTGGTGTTGTTTGAGTACATCCTGTAATGATAGGAAGTGCGTTGTTTTGTATTGTCCTGTAAGGTGTTTATGTGTGTTTGAGATAATGGGTGCCCAGCATGGGCTAGCATAGTCCATAACTGAGCGAATATATTGTTTGTATATGAGTGATGTTGTTTCCTGCTGGTGTCTAAAGTTTGTGTCTGTTAGTACCCTAAGCGTGTTAAGTCTTGACGTACATTTGTTTTTAATGTCCTGAATGTGGTTTACAAAAGATAATGATGTGTTGTATGTGACCCCAAGTATTTTGGTACTGTGAGTGTGTGGGATGTTGGTGTTGTTTAGTGTAAGCTGTGGAATTACCTGGTGTTCTTTTGTGTTGCTTGTAAGCAAGGTGATGGTTGATTTTGTTGGCGCTACTTTGAGTCTATTGTGTGTGAGCCAGTCTTGTATATTGTTTATGTATGTTTGTAGGTTATTTGTAGCGGTGTCGATGTTGTTGTGGGTGGATGTTAGAGTGATGTCATCTGCATATGATGATAAGGTAAGCTTGTTATCTATGGGTGTTGGAATGTCATGCATGTATAAGTTGAAGAGTGTTGGTGAGAGAACAGAGCCTTGAGGGACCCCGTTCGGAAAAAGCTTGTTTTTGGATGACTTGCCATTAAATGTGACATGTGAGTATCTTCCTGAAAGATAGTTGCTCAGCCACCTTTTGGTGTTATTGTGCATGTTTGTGTTGAGTATTTTGTTTATGAGAGGGAAGCGTGGGATAGCATCAAATGCTTTACTAATGTCTATTGTTGCTAATAGTGTACGTTGAGCTGGTCGTCTGGAGTTGATGCCATCCATGATGTGCTGCGTGAGGATAGTGAGTAATGTCGTGGTTGAGTGGTGAGGTCTGAATCCATGTTGAGTAGGCGATAGTGGTATGTATGGGTTGGTGATTTGTAAGATTAGTCTTTCTGTTACTTTGGAAGGTGTGTATAGTAAAGTAATGGGTCTATAGGAAGCTGGTTCTGTTGGATTTTTGTTTAGTTTGAGTAGTGTAATAATTTTACATTGTTTCCATATGTCAGGAATAATACAGTGTTGGTATGAATATGTGCTGATATTTGTAAGAGCTAGTATTCCTTGTGGGCCCAAGTGTTTAAGGTGTATGTTAGATATGTTGTCTGGTCCAGTAGCCTTCGAGTTCTTAATGTTTTTGATGATCTTGGTGGTCTGGTCTGTATTGAAGGGTGTAATGGTCGTGTCGAGTCTGTAGGTTTTCTTGTGCTTGGCTGTTTGTCTGTCTGCGTGTTTCTGGTTGTTGTCTCTGTTTAAGTGACTTATCTTTGCGTAGTGATTAACTAGAATGTTAGCTTGTTGTGTGTACGTTGGGATATTATTTTGGCTGCGACAGATAGCCGCGTGTGAGGTGTGAATGCCGCTGTTAGAGTGGGTAATGCTGTTTATAGTCTTGTATAGCCTGGATGTATCTGTGGAGTGGTTTAGTGTTGTTATGAATTCCCTAAATGTTTCTGTTTGTTTTTCTTTAAGTTTGTTGTTTATTTCTGTGTTGAGCTGTTGTATCTGCTGTTTTATGGCTTCTCTGTGTGGTGTTTGTGTGTTATGTTTGAGGTTGTTACGTTGCCTTATGAGGTGGGCTATTTCTCTAGTGTAATTTGGGTTGTATTTCCTAATGTTGCCCTTGGGTATGTATTTGTTTGCATTATTGATGATCTGATTAAATGTATTGAGTGTTGTATTGATGTTTATGATGGGTGTGCTGTTTAATGTGGTGATTTATTATTATACAGAGCTGGGCATTTGCAGCATATTTTGCGGTACTGCAGTACTGCAGTACTACCGCAAACCGCAAACCGGAACCGCATAACGCAGTACCGCAAAGGATCGCTGAAAGTACCGCAGTACCGCTACCGCATTCAAATTTCCGCGTACCGGTTTGGTGCCGGTTTGGTAGTTTGGTAGTACCGCAGTACCGCAGTACCGCAAAATATGCCGCAAATGCCCAGCTCTGGCTGGTGAATTGTTCCTCAGTCTGTATTTTGAACTGTTCCCAGTCAGCTTTCTTGTAATTTCTGTAAGTGTGCCTAAGGCTGTTGGGGCAGAGTGTAGAAGTTGGACATTATTACCAATTTGACAATGGAGATTGGTTATGATGCATTAACAGGCTGGAATTTAATGACAATTGGTTGAAGTAGGCCTAATAGGAAAAAGTATTAGTAGCTGATACGCGATGCGATTCAGCAGCAAAAATTAGAAATTTACTGAGACCCAAATTTAAGTAAAAAATTGTTGAGATTCACAATTTAAATTAAGGCTTTGGACTGGATATGACGATGACAGGATATCATATCTTTGGACTGGATATGACGATAACAGGATTTCCTGTAAATTTTCTGTAGGTTTTAGCTAATTGTAGGTAATTATGGGAAAATTCAGATTTGTACACGCGTTTAAATGGTTTCAAGGACTCATGGCGATAATTTATAGCTTATCTGAAAGGCGTTTTAGCACTGAATCTATGTATACTTATTTCATTATGATAAATGAATTAATTTACGTTATATAAGTAAATTTCTTACTGGTTTTATAAAACCTTTATATCAATTTTTATATAAGGTACAGTGCGAGTACACTGAACTGAAAAAGCATGAAATAAACCCCGTTTAGAAAGGATGAATCGACTTGCTGGTATTAAAAATAAGTCTGGAGTACCAAAGGGATGCTGCTAAAGTCGTGGTGTATTTATTTCAGGAAATTTTGATCACATTTACCAAAGAACAAAAAATCAAACTCTTACCGCCGAAATGGACAAATTGGTAACGTTTCAAATACACGCATTCATAATTTAACCTTATAAGAAATTCCTGCGGTATAAGGTTAAATTCCAAAAATGTAAAAATTTCCCACTATCTAAAAGATATCCGAAATAAACCAAAATAAAAGCCCACCAAAAACTTGAGAAACCATTCTCAACCAAAAAATCAACAACAACACTATTGTATAACCATGCCCGAACCATAAATGACCATTTCTAGTACTATAACTACAACCATTAAAACTATGATCAATTGTAGCTCTATATCTATGACCATTAAACCAAACAAAAAAATAGTAACTACGCAAGTTACTATAATCAAAGGAAACACGACTTTAACGGTTGTGGGCGGCCGATAACAAACAAGGCGCTTCTCAATTTTTGTTTCCCAAATGTACAAAAATGTCAAAATGTTAAAAAAAATATCAAATGTTAAGATAACCAAACGACTCCTCTATTCCCAACATTGAAAAACAACTCTTTTTAGTGACTGGCATAAACCCACAAAAACTGAACCATTAACCATAGGAGAATAAGCCACAAACAAAAACCATAGAAAACCAAAATTAATCTAATGCCAAAACTCAATTTCATCGACAACTGAAGATCAATTAAAAAAAAAATAAAAATGGATACGCATTATTTAAAAATCTTAAAATTATAATATTTATTAATAGAAAATCATTTTTATTTGTTCTTAGTGTTCACAAAGAGAATTTTGAAAAGCTGAAGACATCTTGTTTCAAGTGGAGAGAATTCCTTTTTATCGAAAGATAAGTTTTGACGTTAAAGTCGAATGTCTCCTTTGTTTCGTTTAAAATTTTCAACTTAGTTTCTTTGGAAAAGAAAACCTTTTAACCTTCGAAATTTAATGGTTAATTTAAGAAATTTTTGAAATTTTAGTAACGTTTGCTGAATTATTTTTAATTATTCATTTTTAAAACAATACTGAAGTGGTTTGTTTATTTATTTTTTTTTAAGTTTATGGAGTTTTATTTATTCAAATATTGTTGGTGTGGTTTAACGGTACAAAATTAACGGACAGTAAACGGAAAAGTTATGCGTAACTATGCAGTGTCGGAGCAAGAGTGTCACGGGCCCCGGGGCAAAACTTATTTATGGGCCCCCTAACAAAATTTTTATTTACACTTATATTGCTTTTCTTTTCATTATTTATTTAGCATATATTTAAGAATTATGATACTACTTGTACGCATGGATGCAAAATATTGAGCTTTAAAAAGGATACCGTGAAATAAACGTTTACTTACGAGTTACGACAACATCAGAATTTGACTTTTTTTGCCTTTCTTTCAGCAAATTCATTAATTAAATCGTCCAAGTTAATATTTGTAGCTTTCTTGTTTTCAATTGATATAATTGAGAGTCCACTTAATCTTTTTCATTCATAGAATTTCGAAGATAGTTCTTTATTAGTTTAAGTTTTGAAAACGATCTCTCTGCACTTGAAACTGTCACAGGAATTGTGAGGAACAATGTTATGGCAGTCACAACTTCGGGAAAACTTGAGCACAACGTACTGTTATCTTTAATTAAAAATGACTATAGCTCATGGATTGTCGTCATTTTTTCAATGTCTGTTTTTAAGCACATTCGAAAAGAGAGTAATTGACTTGAAAATCCAGAGGAAATATCATTTTTATATTTATTTACTAGCTTTGTTGCTCTCTCAACTAACTCCTCATCACTTGTTGAAACGACCCGGGCCCCGGGCACTGCCCCCCCCTAGCTAGCTCCGCCCCTGTAACTATGGTAATTAAAATCAAGTTTGGTGTTTCCACGTTTTTCAATCGGGAAAATTATTGTTAAATTCAAATGGTTATATTCAATTCTCCTTCATTGATAAAATTGTTATATATATATATATATATATATATATGTGTGTGTGTGTGTGTGTGTGTGTGTGTGTGTGTATATATATATATAAGTATATTTGGTAACATGAGTATTTAGTCGTTCAGTTTAGTTTAACGTCTGTAAACATAAAATTGTCTGGTTATCTTGACAAAGAAGATGGGTGAATAATATTTAACAATTCCAATATTTCTTGGAAACTCACTATTTTCTTTGTTTTTCTTCATTCGAGGAAAATTTGGCACTTATTCCCCCCCCCCCCCCCGCATTTCTGAAAACAGCGCTCTGCATATAAGATTTCAAAAGACAATATTTTCATAAATAAATCTTCATTTGCGTACCTTTTCCTCCATACGAATTCGCATAAACAGTAATTTTTGTTGTTATTAATGTTTATTTGTTACCTGCTAAGACCTAGTTTAGTCTGAATATTATTGTTGTAGTGTGAGCATATGATAATGCAGTGCTGTGATCTATCTACTTGTAAGTTACCCCCAGTCAATTGAATGCCCGGTTAGATCAACTGTACGCCCTTGACGATTGGTTAGGTTAAGTCATGATATTTTCGTTAGTTTTAACGAAAATATTACGACTTAACCTAGCCAATCGTCAAGGGCGTACAGTTGACCTAACCAGCCATTCAATTTACCTAACCGGGCATTCAATTAACCGGGGGCCGCACAGCCACCATCACAGGACCACAACTTGTTTCTGTTTAAAAAAAAAATACAAAAAATGCTTATTTTTGTAAAAGTGATGCGGGGGGAAAAGGAACAAGTACCGGAAATTTTAATGACGTAACAATTAATTTGTATGAACGGAGTTATACAAAATGTTCTCTATGTTGTCGCATGTTATTTTATATCAAATACAAGGGTAAGTCAAAAAGTATCCGCAATTTGTTTGTCGACAGTGTCAACGTAGTGGTCGATGTGGATAGCCGCCCTGAACGTTCTGCGTCAGCGACACTTGTTTAGCTAATTTTGGAAATTTCGATCCATTCCTACACGCTCCGCTGTGGCAAAACTTGATCACCATACTGTACAGATAATCTTCTGTGAATTTCAGCCCCTTTGACGCCTTCAGCCCATAAAAACGAACGACAGCACGCTGCTCTTCTTTGGTGTAAGTCGAAAGTGGTGTGGCCATGTTAACAGTGCGATTACAACCGAACAACTGTGTCAAGGTCTTAATCCAACGAAGCAGCGATCTGTACGCTCACTGACTACAGCGCCGCCAACGGTCAGCAGTGCAGACTATTCTGGAAAAAAAGATATACAAATTGCGGATACTTTTTCAGTTACCCTCGTATATAAGAGCCTATAATAATTTTATAATAATTTTATATTAATTTTATATTTATTCTTAGTATAACTCAGAAGTAATGACCATAATAAAGGTGTAGCATAATTGCTTACTTCTTTACTAATACACAAAATCTTCTTTAAAAATCGTGAGAAGAACTAATTTGTAAATGCCAAATAGACACTTTTAAAGTCCTTTCTATTGGTTCAAAAATGACCCAGCCCTCTTCAAGTGAAAACCAATCACTAAAAATCCGGCTAAAATGCAATAGGATTAGTGGTTAATCGAAAGGAAATCCCGCTTTGAAGGCAGGATTTTGTACTTCGAACCACTCAAATTTTTGATATAAAAATGGCTGGACAGATTAATTCGGGAATCTCTCATTAATTTTTGTGGTGAGCCACGCTCTCCTGTGTAAATAATTCGTTATTAATTGTCCGTTAATGTTGTTATATTGGCTTAAATATTTATATAAGTATATTTCATTTTTGTATTCTTGCATAAGTCTTTTTCTGAGCGTCACATATTTCATTGAAAAAAAAACACTTTAAATTGTGGGATCAGTAAAGAATTAATTATTTTAAATAAATCTGATACAATTTTTGCTGTTGAAATTATTTTGAACTAGTGTTGAATTCTGTCGAATTCTCTTTTGTTTTTGTTTCCATTTTGATTTGAATTGATTTGAAACTTAAAGATTATCTTTTACTTTAATAAATAAATATTATATATTGGCATCAAAATCCTCTTTACGTCCTTTCATTTATTTTAAATTTGACAGTTGAAACGAATGGAGTGAAATGGCATCGTTGCAGCGAATAAAGTTTCTACGAGAATTATACTTTGAAAGGACACTCATTGATCAAGCTGTTTAATATAATTAAAGATGATTAAATGATTAATGTGTAGTATTTGAGAAAAATTAGGAAATGGTTCATTAAGATGAACATTGTAAAAGAGTGTCTGTGAAAGAGAAAAATTGAATGTCGCCCACATTTCCACCTTGGTGAAGAGACGCATCAAATTACGTATTAAATTACCATTACCGCATTGCAGGACTACAACCATAATAGTGCTCGGGGTACCTGGCCCCCATAGTGTGGTCATATATACATATATATATACATATATATATTGGGGAGGGTAAAGTAATTGCATTATATTGTACAATTCTTATACGATGTATACCGAATATTTAATCAAAAAGATATAACGCATTTATTAATTCATTTATGAATTCATGAAATTCGTGGAATAATATTAATGTATTTTTCTTTTTTTATAAATAATTAATATATTTAAATATATAATAACAGTCCTCATTTTTCGCTCGAAAGACTTTGATAAGTTTTATTTCTTACCAAACATTTAATTATTTACTGTAGAATACACTTTGATGTTTTCACTCTAATTTTGTATCACTTTTTTTAAAACTATATTTATAATTAAGTTGTCACCCTTTGCGAATTGATATTTATGTGGCGAAGTTCTTCTGGTGTGTTTGGGTGCTGCCAAAGGTACAATTCATGTATAAAACACTTATGTTATTGCAACAAAGATAGTTACTCCTGCGATCGCCCAAAGAAAGCATACCTAATTCTGGGATAACGACATCTGGTCGACTTGATATAAAATTGACGAGTATATTGTGATTTAGATTAAGTTGGATGAGCTTAGGTTAAGCTAGGTTAGGTTAGGTTAAGTTAGCTTTTTAGAGTGTCGATTGTTTGGTCTCGTCGATGAAATGCGTATAGGTCAGTTAATTCAGTGGAATGTTTTCCTTGTGTAAAGTTCCTACGTACACTTTTAACTTTAAAATACGGTTTTTAATAAACTAAAAATGGTTTCATTCAACAATTTTAAAATGTTACTCAAGGTTTTCAGTATTATAGATCTTACAGATCTTACAGATTTATAGATTTACAAGCTAAAAAAGACCCTAAGATCCACTCTAGGTTAGCCCAAGTAGGAAGTCAGAAAAAAGAAAAAATACAGGCAAATGAGAATAAAGAATACTGAAAACTTTCATACACTACTTACATTTATAAATGTGCTGTTTTTCAGACAGAAATAATAGCAGTAGTAAATTGTAGAACAGACAAGGCTGCTTTTCTTCTGCCACCCACTACTGACAGAAAATTGTGGTGAAGAAGATTTATAGAAAAGTAAAAGAATAAGTATAATGCAAAAGAATAGTCTCAGAGTTCATTCACACCATGCGTTCACTCGTCTTGTGTATCCAATTACGCACTTTTGAACAGCGGAAAATAAAGAATATCATAAAACGCTAATCTACTTAATTCATGCATGTTTTAAGGATTTTTAATTTTTTTAATTTATTATACACTATATAAGAAGTCATTGTTTCATTACAGCATCATTTTTTCGACTGAATGCCAAAGATACCCTGCTGAGAAAATGACTACTTGCATTTATTTATATTGTCATCTTTTGCTCGCTTTAGAATTACTTAATAAGGGGAAGATCCAGAGGTGCCTCCAGCTGGTCAGCAAACACCATTTTAAGAATTTTTCCGAAAGTTAAATTATCTCTATGATTTTTTTCCCTTTATTGTAGGTTTATGCTATTAAAATACCTGTCTAACCTATTCTTAAACATATTCACGGAAGTGATCGTTACGACCCCCGCGGGAAGGCTATTCTCCTTTTCGATTATCTTATACGCGAGAAGGGTTTTTCCACGATATTCTTTTTAAACCTTTTAACCTTAATTTTAAAAACGTTGTTTATTATTTTGTTCCAATTGTGTAGGTCATAGAAATGTTTTTAATTTACGTTGTCAAAACGGTTTAAAATTGTAAACATCTGAATAATTAATTCACCCCTTCAACGCCTCGTTTCAAAATATAAAAAAATTCATTTCTTTGAGCCTATTTTCGTATGATTTATTACGTAATGATGGAATAAGCTTTGTTGCGCGGTATCGAATCCTTTCTACAATTTCTGGATTGTTACTCATGTATGCGACCAGAACTATATAGCATATTCTACCAAGCGACTCGTGTAATGTAAAAACCATTATGGTACATTTATGATACAAAGAGCTACATGATACAATGTACCATGGGTATTCTCACTAAAGTTCTTGTCTGTAGATTGTCAGATCACAAAATAATCAGATGATGGATGATCAGATCACAAAGTAGCATAAATGTGAATTCAAAATTTAGGTTTTTTGTATACAAATTTATTTTTTGCTAACGATTTTATAGAAACCAAACTAAATAAGTAAACCCGTCTTGATTTGATAGGAAATTGAAGTGATTGTATGTATGTATATTCTTTATTTCTCACTTCTCCTCTGGAAGAGATTCATATCTGAATCCTTTTACTGTTTGTTTTTCCGTCTCAGCCTTTGTCTTCCAATTTGTAATGGACACAAATGTCCACTTTCAGACCTTTTCCCTCGTTTCAATTTAAGACGAGAAGTTACGCGTGACAATCGCAATATCGGTAACAGTAAAAGAATAATAAAATAATAGTAACAGCCAAATGAATACGATAAAAGCATCAGACATAAATAACATTGCATTCCGACAGTGATCGCGTAAACACTGATAAAATAACTATGAAATGAATTGTTCCGAGTAATATCTTTTTCTTTAGGAACAAAGTCTTCTCTGATCGATGTGAATCTTATTGAAAAATAAGAAAAGGAAAGCATCCGTGAATGCCGGCCAAGGCTTGCAATCGTTCTACTAATTTTACCGTTAATAAGTCTCTGATAACCGAGAGAACGCCTCAAAATCAATCTTTTTCATTGATTTAACACGCCTTCGCTCTTTCATTCATAATAACAGCACTGCGGTAAAGAGAGACACAGGTTATTTTATACACCACATATATGTGCGTTTGTGTGTGTATGTATGTGTGTGTGTGTGTGTGTGTATGTGTGTGCGCGCGCTCGCGCACCAGAGAAGAGAGAGAGAGAGAGTTCATAAAGTCAAGCAAGTGAATGTGCATGTACACTTCGCCATATTCACTTGCATGACTTTTTGAACACCCTGTATTTGAAATACATATAAAACAACGTACATCGACGTTTTCTTCGGTTTTCTTTCTTTGTACAGTGCTTACAAGAAGTCTTGCGCCTCTGTCTCGTCCCAAGCTAGTCTGTTAGGTATAAAATGGGCGGTCCTTATGGCAGCGGAGGTTTGTTCGGATTGGTGCACATAATTGCTCTAACGGTGTAAGAGATACTTAAATTCATGTGTGTAGTGTGCCATATGATGTACGTAATAAATAATCATTTTTAAATAGTTGGAGCGTTCAAGGTCATCTGTAATAATCTATAGACTACCCCCGCAGGAGGAAGAATTCTGGAGAAAAGTTGTGTACTGTGACGAAAAAACATTTTCAACAGATAGTCATGGTTCCCTGCAATGTTGGAGGCAGCGTGGAAAACGCTATGAAGAAGGAAATGATTTCCCGAGCAAACGTAGTGGTCACATCAATCTCGGTGTGTGGGGCTGGATGTCTGGCTATGGTGTCGGAGAATTGACTCAAGTAGATGGACGCTTTACTGGACAGCAATATTGCCAGATACTGGAAGAGGTGCTGCTACCCAGTGTTCGTGCGTATCTGGTTCCAGCACCGGAACCATTTTACTTAATGGAAGATAACAGTCCCATTCATAGGAATAACGTTGTGAGAGCGTGGTACGAAGATCACCCAGAGATTATTAATCTAATTCTGCCACCACGTTCTCCTGATTTGAATCCGATTGAAAACCTTTGGGCAGTAATCATTAACGAATGGGAGCAACGCAATGAAAGAACATTTGAAGCACTTTTAGCTCACACGAGGACTAGTTGGGAGAGCTTACGCCGAACACCAAACATTCCTTACAATCTGGCCTCTTCTATGTCGCAACGATTGCAAGAAATTATTGATGCCGGAGGAAGCTATACGAAATACTGATGTTAAAGCCATGACGTAAATGTGTATCGAATATATATTATGTTAATATAGAATTTTATTATATTTTTATGTTTGACATCTATAAAAGTATATATTGTGACCATGAAAGAACTTT
Source organism: Bathynomus jamesi (assembly GCA_023014485.1). NCBI lineage: Eukaryota > Metazoa > Arthropoda > Malacostraca > Isopoda > Cirolanidae > Bathynomus > Bathynomus jamesi. Next base: position 994,626 of record JAJOZX010001093.1, on the reverse strand, counting down.
ACTTATCCTTAGTTAGAATCTTTCTTGCAATGTCTACGCTCGTGGAGATGATAATATATGCATTGTTGAAACAAACTATGAGAAGGTAATAGTTTCAGGAAAAAAATAAAAACTGGCAACACCGAGGTCATCACATGTTTATGGAATTGTCATATGATATGCTACCAATAAACACTTATATACTACTATATACAGTATACTATATTACGTAATAATTACGATGAACAAATCAAATGCAAATTTCTCTGATTCACGGCCCACCAGTCTTGCTTTAGACCAGTGGTAGTCAAACCGGGGTACGCGAGGGGTTTCCTGAGGGTACGTAAGCTCTGCTGCAAAAACAAGCAAGTTGGTTAATCAATTATAAAATTAATTTATACAATTATAATTATCATCTATCATTTAAATTTTTTTGAAAATATATATTATAATCATTTATTTATAATATTAATATTTAATTATAAATTTAACACAACATTGGTACAAGTTATTATTAAATTATTTAATATTAATTATTTTATATTTTATATTTTAATATTTTATTTAAATTATATTAAATTACCCGATATTGGTACAAATTGGTACGAATCGTACGATGCTGTAAAAATAGTAAATTATATCAAGTCTCGAACAGTGAATTCACACCTCTTTAAAATTCTTTGTGAGGAGATGGGCAAAAATCATACTCAGTTGCTTTTGCACACTGAAGTGCGCTGGCTGAGAAGTGAGAAGTGAGAAGTGAGAAGTTTACTTAACAGCCGAAATTCAGACTTATTAAATTTTTAGAAATTGAGGAGTGGCTTTGTAAACTGAGTTATTTGGCAGATATATTCACCAAATTAAACGAACTTAATCTTCAACTTCAGGCTATGACAAAAATATATTGCAGGCACAAGAAAAAGTCAAGGGATTTTTTGGGAAAGTTTTATACTGGATAAAATGCATAGAAGACAATAATACCACACCTTTCCAAATATTCAGCGAATTCTGTCACGAAAACGAGTTTCTTGTCAGTGACTCAGTTATGAATATTATAAAGCAGCATTTAGTGAGCCTTCGTGAATCATTTTTGCATTACTTTCCATGTATTAATAGAGATTCCCCACAAAGTGAATGGATAACGAATCCGTTTTCGAACCTTGCTGTGTCTAATGCGGAGCTTCCCGTTCGTTTAAAAGAAAAATTGATTGAATTGGCAGCTGACAGCTCACTTAAACATAAATTCAATGACTTTTCTGTCTCCGAGTTTTGGAAATTGGCCCATATTGAATACAAAGAATTAAGTGAATTTGCTATCAACAAACTACTTCCATTCCCGTCCACCTATTTATGTGAAAAGGGATTTTCGGCACTGACAGCTATCAAGTCGAAAGAAAGAAACCGCCTACATCCAGAAGCTTGCCTCATAATGGCACTCACAAATGTTCGTCAGCGAATAGAACAACTTGCTAGTGACAAACAGTCCCACCCATCGCATTAATTACTTGTAAGTATTTAAAATATATATTTTAAAAGCTCAGACGATTTCTAATTAACTGTATTAGAGTCTAATATTTGCCTGAGTTAAAATTTGTGTAAATTGCTTGAGTTGCGTAAAATGTAAATTGCATAATTAAAATGCTATGATATATATATATATATTTATATATATATATATATATATATATATATATATATATATATATATATATATTATATTTATATATATAATATATATATATATATATATATATATATATATATATATATATATATATATATATATATATATATTTATATATATATATATATATATATTTATATATATATATATATATATATATACTAATAATTAGGTGGTCGTAAATAAAGATCGTTTGATAGCTTCATATTCTGTGTAAATTGTATAATAACATTTTTATTTTGGAAACTGAGGGGGAGGAGGTACGCCATAATAAAAAAACAAACTAAAGGGATGCGCCAAGGAAAAAGTTTGAATACCACTGCTTTAGACTAATGACTTTCATAAGATGGAATAGGTTTAACATAATTCGCTTAATAGGTTACCATTTAAAACAATGGATAAACTATCTATTAGTGAGACGACCGTGACTTCCTGGAAATGCGAGCGCGTGAGAGGTTCACTGAGGAATTTGGTCATTAGATTCTTCACGTAGGATATATATCACAAACAACAACATTGACAACAATTCCCAACAATTACTTAATATCAATAATTGCATTTGAGCAAATAATTTAGACCTGCGTCAAAATAACTTAGGTATCATGCCATGATTTGGGATATTTGCCGAATTAGTCGTTCTCTATAGTCTACACTCCACAGTATATATTGAGACGGTATAATGTAATGCCCAGCTAATATTATGATGACTAGGATTGCTCCATAACCATCCCAACATCCCGAAACTTGCTCCATTCTGCTTCTTAACCATTTGTATTTTAAACACTAAAATGTAGCAGAAGTGACGTAATAATGGACGTCATTGATTGTGTCAGAGCAGTTATGTGCACCAATCCGAACACACCTCCGCTGCCATAAGGACCGCCCATTTTATACCTAACAGACTAGCTTGGGACGAGACAGAAGCGTGAGACTTCTTTAAGCACTGTACAGGCGATAGAAACAAAAACGTTTCACTGCTTCTCTGATTTTACAAATGCTACTCTGACATTTTCTCTGAGCAAAGAGATAGCAATGTACAGTGCTTACAATAAGTCTCGCGCCTCTGTCTCGTCCCAAGCTAGTCTGTTAGGTATAAATTGGGTCCTTATGGCAGCGGAGGTGTGTTCGGATTGGTGCGCACAATTGCTCTAACCCCATCAATGACGTCCATTATTACGTCACTTCTGCTACATTTTAGTGTTTAAAATACAAATGATTAAGAAGCAGAATGACCAAGTTTCGGGATGTTGGGATGGTTATGGAGCAATCCTAGTCATCATAATATTAGCTGGGTATTACATTATACCGTCTCAATGTATACTGTAGACTATAGAGAACGACTAATTCAGCAAATATCCCAAATCATGGCATGATACCTAAGTTATTTTGACGCAGGTCTAAATTATTTGCTCAAATGCAATGATTGATATTAAGTAATTGTTGGGAATTGTTGTCAATATTGTTGTTTGTGATACATATCCTACGTGAAGAATCTAATGATCAAATTCCTCAGTGAACCTCTCACGCGCTCACATTTCGAGGAAATCACGGTCGTCTCACTAATAGATAGTTTATCCATTGTTTTAAGTGGTAACCTATTCCATCTTAGGAAAGTCATTAGTCTAAAGCAAGACTGGTGGGCCGTGAATCAGAGAAATTTGCATTTGATTTGTTCATCGTAATTATTACATAATAGAGTATACTGTATATAGTAGTATATAAGAGTTTATTGGTAGCATATCATATGACAATTCCCATAAACATGTGATGGCCTCGATGTTGCCAGTTTTTATTTTTTTCCTGAAACTATTACCTTTTCATAGTTTGTTTCAACAATGCATATATTATCATCTCCACGAGCGTAGACATTGCAAGAAAAGATTCTAACTAAGGATAAGTAAAGTTCTTTCATGGTCACAATATATACTTTTATAGATGTCAAACATAAAAATATAATAAAATTCTATATTAACATAAATATATATTCGATACACATTTACGTCATGGCTTTAACATCAGTATTTCGTATAGCTTCCTCCGGCATCAATAATTTCTTGCAATCGTTGCGGCATAGAAGAGGCCAGATTGTAGGGAATGTTTGGTGTTCGACGTAAGCTCTCCCAACTATTCCTCGTGTGAGCTAAAAGTGCTTCAAATGTTCTTTCAATGCGTTGCTCCCATTCGTTAATCATTATTGCCCAAAGGTTTTCAATCGGATTCATATCAGGAGAACGCGGTGGCAGAATTAGATTAATAATCTCTGGCTCCCTTTCCTCCTCCCTTCGTAATTCCCCACCCAACCTCGTTTCCTTCGACATAGCAACGCTTACCTCCATCCTCATTCCACTTCCTTCATTAAACCTATTATCGCTTTTACTGTCCCTTCCTTCCATCCTTCAATGCCAGCGTTCTTAAACTTAGCACATAAATTATATATGGAATCTAACACCTTAGATCTCTACGCATTCATGTTACTTGAAGACGCCTGTGTCTTAGGGGAATCTAAGTGTTGAGAGTGGGCTTGAGGGGTAGTCTATAGATTACTACAGATGACCTTGAACGCTCCAACTATTTAAAAATGATTATTTATTACGCACATCATATGGCATAATACACACATGAATTTAAGTATCTCTTACACTATAGGAATGGAATTGAATCCTACCAGAGTTAAAAAGTCGCAAAATATGATACATTAGTTTGTATTAAGAGGTTACTAAGAGAAAAGGATTTGGGATAGAGCGGAAGGCAGAGATATATTTTCTCGAGTTTCGGTTATTATTAACGTTATATGGATACATTGCCATGCGGTGTGATGAGAGAGAGAGAGAGAGAGAGAGAGAGAGAGTTACAAGGAGTTACAAGGAAATGAAGTACCTCAAAAGGCCTTGCGGCCCATACCGAGGAGGTACCAATGGCAACGGGTGCCAGGGAAAATTTTGTAAAAGTTTATTTTTCTTTCAACTATCCTAGCAGTAGTAGAAAACTGGATAGAAAAGGAGAGAGAGAGAGTTACAAGGAGTTACAAGGAAAAGAAGTACCTCAAAAGGCCTTGCGGCCCATACCGAGGAGGTACCAATGGCAACGGGAGCCAGGGAAAATTTTGTAAAAGTTTATTTTTCTTTCAACTATCCTAGCAGTAGTAGAAAACTGGATAGTAAAGTAGAAGGCTCTCTCCCCACCCTCCGCTCCCTCCCTGCCAGAGGCAGGTACGGAAAAAGGTTGAAGAAAATACCTTGACCCTGGAAAAGTAGCCAAGGAAATTTTACAGGAAAGTGGAGAATATATAAATAGCTCTATATTTAGCTTGCTCACAGAGACACCGAGCAAGCGAACTCCTGCAGAGTTTTCTGAGGTTTTAATCTTAAACTATGAGTGTGTTCAGTACTTTGTCTAGCCTATTTTTAAACAGATTTACACTTTGACTGGAAACAACCTCTGAGGGAAGTTGGTTCCAGATATTAACTATTTTATAGGAAAAGAAATTTCCGCAGACTGAGGTCCTAAATGTCTTTACACACTCAAATAGTGTGCAAGATTTCGTCTAACCTTTTCTTGAACTGATCCACAGAGGAACTGTTCACAACTTCCGAAGGTAACCTGTTCCATGTGTCACAGATCTTATACGTAATGTAATTCCCACACACACTAGTCCTAAACCGTTTCAAATCCAACTTCCAACCATTGTTGCGAGTTGGGTTATCATTTAAACTAAACATACTTCTAAAATCGACATCGTTGAACCCTCGTAGGAGCTTGAAAACCTCGATCAGTTGACCGCGCAGCCTCCGAGTTTTCAGCGAAAACAAGTTCAGGGTGCGTAACCGTCGATTGTAGCCCATATGACTAACGGAAGGGATTAACCTTGTGGCCCTCGCCTGGACTCGCTCCAGCCTCTCAATATCTTTCCTGAGGGTGGGCGACCAGGAGCATATTCCAGGTGCGGCCGAACCAGGGAATTGTACAGAGAGAGCACAATCTCCTTGTTCCGAAACTGAAATTGCCTCCTGATATAACCTAACAGCTTCTGGGCTTTCTTTTCAACCTCTACGCACTGTTTGGTAAATTTAAGGTCGCTGCTAATTAGCACACCCAAGTCCTTTTCCAAATCGGTCGCCTCGATATTACTCCCCAACATACTTTGCATTTACCCAAGCTAAACGGCATTTGCCATTTTCGGACCACTCTCCTATCCTACCTAGGTCCGCACGCAGTTGCTCGATCGCTTCGGGCGTCCCAACATTGGCCCCAAGCTTGGTGTCATCAGCGAATTTGGCGATCCGACTGACGATGCCACCGTCGATATCATTTATGTAAATGATAAACAACAGTGGCCCCAAAACGGAACCCTGAGGAACCCCACTAGTGACTGAGGCCCAACCCGAACTAACCCCTTTAATTACAACCCTCTGCCGCCTATTCTTCAGCCAGTTTTCAATCCACCTACTACTTCCCCACCGATACCCAGCGCGCGCACTTTCGCCATTAGCCGGCGGTGAGATACCTTATCAAAGGCTTTCTGAGAGAGAGAGAGAGAGAGAGAGAGAGAAGAGAGAGAGAAGAGAGAGAGTTACAAGGAAAAGAAGTACCTCAAAAGGCCTTGCGGCCCATACCGAGGAGGTACCATCAGAGAGGATGGAGAGAGAGAGGATGGAGAGAGAGAGAGCGTTATCTCCTGCATACTCTATATATATATATATATTATATATATATTATACAGTATGTCTCTATGTATAAATAGATAGAGTGATCGACACAATGATAATGTGGACGTCATTGATGGGGTTAGAGCAATTATGTGCACCAATCCGAACACACCTCCGCTTCCATAAGGACCGCCCATTTTATACCTAACAGACTAGCTTGGGGCGAGACAGACGCGCGAGACTTATTGTAAGCACTGTACATGCAGAGTGAAAATATTTTGCAGTTACTGCACGCGTCTGTAATACTGAAAAAAAATACTGTAATTCTCAAAAGGATTTTCCTCCTCGTACTACTACTGTACCATTATCACCGTATTAGATTACTTGAAGAGTCGAAGGAAAACTAAAATCTTTTAAAACATTAAGACGGTTATATTCAAGCTTGCTGAATAAAAATGCAAAATTTTACTTATACTGAACTAATTTTTATTAATGGAAACTATCTTATAAATTATTATATTTGAAATTAAATAGTTTTGTTCCGAGTCGATTTTTCAACTACAAACTATATTCTTGTTTTCTATTAAGCAATAATGAACATATGTATTAATAGAACAGAATTATAGATTATAAGATTTATATACGTTTAAGAAATATATTTCTTCAACATTTTCACCATTAAAATATTAGGCCCTCCGAGGAAGAAGTGGCTAAGCGACAAAAGTAGACAATGTTATTTAACATGTTATAAAGTTGCACCAATTTTAAAGCGAAATAACTTTTGAACTTTTGAAGATATTTCGTCAAAATGTCTTGAAAAGTTCAAAAGTTATTTCACTTTCAAATAGGTAAGACTTTATAACATGTTAAATGGCGTTTTTTTACTTTCGTCGCTTAGCCACTTCTTCTTACGAGGGCCTCGTGTGTAATCTAACTATTAAAATAATTCCATCTCTCAAAGTTACCAGTGTTAATGAAATTTATTTTAATTTCTAGATCAATATTTGCAAAGGCTTTTCAAAATTAAAATTAGGGATAGTAATATTTTGCGGTAAATATCTAATGGTGAAACCCATATTCTGACAACAATGTTACACCGATAAAATGGGCAATTACTAATACGTTTAATCTGATTGAAATTAAACCTATTTTTATTCTAAACCAATCAAATGAACAACATGTAATGTGTTAAATTTCAGGAAAACTGTTTCGTTGTTGTGGTTCGAAATCCAGGCACTGCTGTGCCACCAAGGTTAGATTCAAACAAAAAAAACCTCGAAACGTGTGGGCTGCAACTGTCGGTGTTACAGTAGTTTGGACCTATCGCGTCCCACTGTTGTGTTACTGGTGTTAGATTCTAGATTCCGTGTTAAATTCAAATGCTTTCCCGATACTTACGTAATATTTGGGCTACACGAGCACTGGAACAACAAAATAAAGCTTACTTTAAAATATTATTTACTCAAATGAACACGAAAGAAAGGCAAGGTTACTCCCATTTGATAAATAAAACTAATATAATACAATACAAGTGTTCTTTTTTATATGTATAGGACATACATTAGGTGTGACGAGAAATATATACAGTAAATATGATAATTAATGTTTTCCTATACATACATAGCACAGAACTGCCATTTGCATCAAATCTTATGCCTTTTTTCGGCCGAATGACGTTATTTGACAAACCTTATTGGATAATGCAGAGAATTGAAGTTGTTTCTAGTAATTTTAAAGAGAAAGATAAAGAGACATGGAGACACCAAGTTTATCTACAGTAAGTTTAATACTTAAATGAGTTTACATATATTTATATAAGGGTGGGGCAAAAGTCTGGCCCATAGGAGGTTTATGTTGACATAGACTAAAATTTTTGTCTATAATTATTTTTATTTTTTCAGATTGGTAGATCGTCGTAGGGAGTATTGTCAGTGGTTTATGCAACATAGGCAGTCGGAAAAGCGTATCATGTTCAGTGACGAAGCAATTTTTTACCTAAACGGTTCAGTCAACAGACATAATGCACGATATTGGGCTAAAGAAAATCCACATTGGATTGAGGACGGATGCTCGCAGTACAACCCAAGAGTTATGGTATGGGCTGCTATGTGGGGAGATACGATAATTGGCCCATACTTTTTCCCCGACACTGTAACTGGTGAATCATACCTTCATTTGTTAGCAAATTTCCTTACGCCTCGATTGTATGAACTACCATTACGGCATCGGAGAGCTATGTGGTTTCAGCACGATGGGGCTCCGCCGCATTTCACAAGGGCCGTTCGCGAATTTTTGCAAGAAACATTTCAAGGGAAATGGATTGGTCGACGTGGGCCAATTGAATGGCCGCCCAGATCTTCGGACCTGACTCCTTTGGATTACTTCTTATGGGGACACCTTAAATCAGTTGTGTACGTTAACAGGCCAAGAACAATACAGGCGCTAAAGGATACCATAACAGCAGAATTTGAAGCCATAAGAACGAATATTACCATCCTCAGGAATGTGCAAACGTCTTGCGTCAACCGGGTTACAAAGTGTTTAGAAGAAGGTGGACGTCAATTTGAACACCTATTGTAATTTCTGAATTAAAACATTAAGGTAGGCCGAAATTTTATTTTCCATTATAAACTTCCTATGGGGCCAGACTTTTGCCCCACCCTGTATATATAATACATATGGATACTACGCTACGATTACACATTCTTTTTGTTGGGATATATATATATATACTAGCAGAGATACCCGGCGTTGCCCGGGATGTAAGGGTGTGTCAAAATAAGGTAAAAAGATGAACAAACGCTGTTCACGATCATATTAATTGTTTATCATGAACAAAACTAAATGAACACATAAACACATGTTCTCCAGAGGGCCTTTTGTCTGCATCAATAACAATGGTAAAATCCAAGGAAGGTGCACTTTCCAAAGCATACTTAAAACTTCTGACATAGCTGTTTGTTGCCCGGGATGTAAGGGTGTGTCAAAATAAGGTAAAAAGATGAACAAAACTAAATGAACACATAAACACAAAGTTTTGGTAATTGTTTTTATTCCTTGAAAACATCAGACATTTTGTAGCACTTCAGTGTAAACAAACTAAATGAACACATAAACACAAAGTTTTGGTAATTGTTTTTATTCCTTGAAAACATCAGACATTTTGTAGCACTTCAGTGTAAACAATGTTACGTGTTTTTCCATTGGGTGTCAAAACATAAAGATTGCGAGGTGTTCCAACTTTTTTGGGCCATTGTCACCCATAGCAAAAGTCACACTCAAATGTCAAAATGCAAAAACTTATTCCTTAACCTTATATTTTAAAAAGTTTTCGAAAATAATGATTTTAACCTTTTTTGTGTTAAAATGAAAAAACTTATTCCTTAACCTTATATTTTAAAAAGTTCTCGAAAATTTTGAAACTTTTATGCACACCATTAGATTCCCCGTGAAAAGTTATATCTGATTCACTACCTTAAACACTATTTGGTGCAGCCATATTCATTTCAATAGAGAACAAACAAACAGACAAACAAACAAACTTCCTCTTTTATATATAGAGACCATTCGACGATCTCCCAAACCTGCTCAACAGCAAGTCAGGGAATTTCGGCCACCAAAGATCAAACAAAGTGCTCAGAATTTGAAAGATTTACTTCCACCAGTGGAGGGAGTGCACAATGGAACCACCACTCACGAAGCAGTTCTCTGTCGAACAACTCGATAAGATCACTGAAGAGCCCCTTGTTGTCCGGATACCATGTCACTCCCAAGGTGTAGAACGCTGTGTTAGGGTGGTAACTGAAGCGTCTGGGGCAGTGTATGGAAAGGATTCAAAAGGTAGTTACATTAGAGCAGTACTTAAATCCCGTGACTTTATGCCGTCATTCAAAACTAAACAAGATTTTAATGTATCATTTACTAAATAAAACTGTCTAGTCTACCTACCTACTGTACCTACCTACTGTACCTACCTACCTACCTACCTTTTTTCGATATATTTTTAAGGTTTTCCCTGTAAGAAGTAGTTCACGTTTCATATTTATTTTTATGCTGGAAGGATGGGCCATGGCCGAGTGCCCGTCAAAATGCTGAAAATCAAAGTCTCCAAAGCTAACGATACCATTTATTTTTAATTTTGAAGAGATTGTGTGGTGTGTAAAATGCATGTATGTGTAGTAAAGAATAAAGGGAGACGTGTGTTTTTGAGAGCAAGCTGGACTGTTCACAGGGTAGATGAGACACGGAAAAAGATCAGCGAAAGGGGACAGTGACAGGAAAAACGGGAATTCCAGCTTAACGCCCCACCCCCTCCCCCGGAGTACTTCCCTGGTCGATTGATGTCTACAATCTTCTTCTAAATGAAGTTCTGAAGTGTATATTTTTATTTACATTCATTCATGAGTAGGTCATATTGCAACATTATATGAGGCGTTCCGTGCGACAGTGATGAGCCCGCCATGGTCCTAAAAATCCGTTTTTTATGGTACCAAAAAGGTCCATACATTGTCTATCATGATACACGGTCCTCATATGGCGAGCTCGCCTTTATCGCCCGGTAATTTTCCATTGTTTTAAAGGGAGTAGTGAACCATGTTCTCGAGCTTTAAAACTTTAACGCCCGTTTTCTTGAAACTTTAATTCGGCGCACTTGTCATTGTCGCACGGAACGCCTCATATTAAACATGTTACATTAAATCTCTAAAAATGCTCAGAAATAAATCGCAGGAGAAACATGTAGTCTTGAAAGTTTTAATAATAAAAATAATAATAATAATAATAATAATAATAAAATAATAATCAGAATGTTTTCGGTTATTTAACCTCCTTCGTAGAGATGAAGGTTATATGACAGAGAGTACCTATAACTTAATGTCGTTTCCGAACCACGAGTCACTACATCACCTGAACGCAGAGGGTGGTCACCTGTCCAATGATTGAACAGGCACAATGTCGTTTAATCTTGCCCATCTAAGAGGAAGCAGTATTGAATTTTTTTTATGCAGGAAAGCAGGACCAAGGGCGAAAGGCCCGCAAAAATGCCCACCCCGCAACAGAAGGAGGAGACAGCCGAAATCACTGTGACTAAGATGTAGCTCCCTTTAACATATTTAAAAACCTGATAACAAAATATGTATAGAAATATTTTAATTTATAGCATTGTTTTTACAGCATATAATTTCCTTTCGTTTTCATTATACAAGGTGGACCATAAGTCGCTTTACCTTCGTATTATAACGAAAATCACTTCGGTAAAGCGACTTATGGCCTATCCTGTATTTTTTGTTTCAGTTCTCATTATTTTAATTTATTCTTAAGGAGTGTTTATGTCCTCTAAAAATATATAATAAGTACTTTACTTACCATCTTGTGTTTCAATTTCCCTTCGAGAATATTGATTATTTGAAGTATACACTTTTGTTAAAATAAAGTTACACAGTATAATAGATCTATACTGCCAAAACATTATGGATCTATTATGCAAAAGTTACATGTAAAATAAAGTATACTCCTACAGGTTTTGTTATATATAAGCTTAAGGAATAGAAAAATTTATTATCGTCTAAGGCGATGATAAGGTTGAGGAAGAAAGAGAGAAAATTCTGGGATCCAGACACTTACTTAACCTGAGTATGATTGTGCAGTATCACACCGTAGAAGGTGTAAGCTGTCCTCCTGATTTCAACGAAAGTCTTCATCCTTAGACCAATTTAAGGTAATGAGACATGTGTAAAGTGAAGTGTAAATGTGAAAATATAAAAAAAATATGAATAGAGATAATAGTTGCGGAAGAAAGCGAAGGAGCTAATAAATATTTCTAAAACGTCAACAATGGTAAACATTGGTAGAATTATTATAAAAAACTAAACAGTATTAGATTTAAATAAAAAATATTTATTATTTGAATTGGTATTCCCTTCGTACATGTCAGATTTCAGGATCGTTTGATTCACTCAAAAAGAAATATCAAAATGTATAAAAAAAATTCCTTTTAAAATCTTTAAAAAAATTAAATGGTCTGAGCGTGACAAAGTTAATTAACTAAAACCTCCATTCATCTAGTTCTCTTTGTAATTCTAAAATGAAATAAATTGGTTTTTACTTTTGCAATATTTAAATTAAATTAATTGCCCATTAATAAACTAAAAAAAAACTAAAGAGAAACCTTTTTCTCAAACGAAACTCATTTCTCCTAAACTTAATGCATTTCTTTAAGGGAACACCTGTATCATTTAATTAAATTAGCTATACGCGAAATGAGAACGGAATAGCTTATCTTCAACTTGTCACAAAAAGGAATTTACTTCTGTAAATTAAAAAAAAACTTACTGAAAAAAAATTCTACTGAATAAAATGTACAACGAACAAATACAATTTTACAAATATATTCTTGTTTTTCAGTTCAATATTTCGGTACATATATTTCTCATTTGAATTTTATTTCAGTTTCCCTCATTTATCTTCCAATTTCTTTCCCCTCTTTTGTTATTTTTGTCTGCCCTCGATTTGTTGAGGGAATGGTTAAGCGGAATTGGCACAGTGTGTTATAATTTTCTTACTCAAACTGAATTGGAATGTCCTTCATACTGAAAAAGTATAACGAATTTTGCATATATAAGCAATTTTATTTGAAAACGCATATATACACACCTTGGTTGTTGTTGTATATATATATATATATATATATATATATATATATATATACTGAGAGAGAGAGAGAGAGAGCGAGAGACAGACAGACAGACAGACAGAGAAGATTGACAAAAGTAAATAGACACCTTTGGTTTTTTCATAGTTTTTTTTTGATAATATAATACTTAATAAATAATAAATTTACTGAATCAATATATTTAGAATTGTGTTGCTTTCCCCTTTGTATTATGTAAAGCTGACACACGTTCTGGCATTCCATTGATGAGCTTTGCCATTTGTTCTTGAGGACAATCATCGCGGTGTCTATTTACTTTTGTCACCCTTCCGTTAGGAGACGTACGTGCTGTTAGGTAGACAGGAACAATTTGGCTTAAGAATTCTGTCTATAAATTCGCCCCGTCCGAGGGACTATTCTGGGGCCTTCGGACCCCAATAATCTACTATGGAGCCAAGAAATCTGTAATATTAATGTGACCCGAACGCATGAAATGAGAAGCAATGGAAGGTATAAGGCAAAGCTGGGCACTTGCGGTTTTTTTTGCGGTACTGCGGTACTGCGGTACTACCGCACTACCAAACCGGTACCGCATAACGCAGTACCGCAAAGGATCGCTGAAAGTACAGCCTGTACTTTCAGCGATCCTTTGCGGTACTGCGTTATGCGGTACCGGTTTGGTAGTGCGGTAGTACCGCAGTACCGCAGTACCGCAAAAAAAACCGCAAGTGCCCAGCTTTGGACTATAAGGTACAGTAAGTGAAAAGTTAAGCGAACAACGACTTCACCTTCACGTGTCTAGAGAAATAATGTACTGCTTGTGTTTCTGGCTTCAAATTCAAGTGCTAGAAGAAAACTCTCGTTCTCCTACAATACATTTATATTATTACAACTTCAGAATTATTAAATAAACCTGATAGTGCGTTAATTTAATATGATAATCAAATCAATCAATCATGGAATCTCAAGAATTCTTTTGGCGCCATTACAATATAGCCTGTATTTGTGATAATAAAACCCACTCCAATAGATAGAGTTTATTTTCACAACAGATTCTATGCCCACTGGCATCCTCTTCGGGTGGATACAGAAAAACGAATGAACCAAAAACAAGAGGGAAAACAGTCCAGGGACCATTAAGAAATTCGCACCTAGGTTAGATCCCGTTCTCCCGACACTGGAAGGGCATTTTTTTTTTTTTTTAAAGGGACCCGCTTATAAGTACATTCGCACAAATTTAAAACTATCTTCTTTTTCTATACATATAGATTCTATTATTTTTACATAATTATTACTAAATTTATTACATTTAATATTGCATTATTATTTATTACAGAAATTACAAATTTATTATTACATTGGTATTACATTGTTGTTTATTATACAGAAATTATAAACCGAAAAAACGAATGAAAAAGGCGAGAAGGAAACAATCCAGAGACCATTAAGGAATTCGCACCTAGGCTAGATCCCGTTCCCACGACCCCAGAAAGGCATTTTATTAAAGGGTCCCGCTTATAAGTACTTTCGCACAAATTAAAACTATCTTCTTGTTCTATACATACAGATTCTATTATTTTGACATAATTACTGCATTTATTATTGAATTTACGTTTTTTAACATTTATTGTTATTACCTTTACACTCTTCTGTATGTATAGAACAAGAAGATAGTTTTAAATTTGTGCGAATGTACTTATAAGCGGGTCCCTTTAAAAAAAAAAAATGCCCTTCCAGTGTCGGGAGAACGGGATCTAACCTAGGTGCGAATTTCTTAATGGTCCCTGGACTGTTTTCCCTCTTGTTTTTGGTTCATTCGTTTTTCTGTATCCACACGAAGAGGATGCCAGTGGGCATCGAAACTGTTGTGGAAATAAACTCTGTCTATTAGAATGGGTTTTATTATCATATTTTGACCTTCACGTAGAAAAAAAGTGATTTTTTTTGCATTTAGCCTGTATTTAGTTACAACTATTTTTAACTACAATTCAATAAAAACTCGATCGTAGAATGAACAAACCCAGATAAGAATGGAACCGATGAGTAACAATTATTACTTCAGCTGTATATATACAGGGTGAGTCAAAAGTCTCCATACATAGGCAAAATGGTCATGATAAATAAATGCTTATTTATTTTTTATTTTTTTGCAGGTGATGTGCTGAGATGCCTTTGTCCCAAGAAGAGCGTATAGAGATCATTCTTCTGGTAGGATCAGGAAGCTGTCGCAAGGTTGCCGAGGATTTTAACAGGAGACACGCCCTCGGCACGCACATCACACAGAACACGTTGCCAACCTCATTGAGAAGTTCAAGAAGACTGGAAGTGTTGCAGACCAACCGAGAACCAACCGAGACCAACCATTCAGTGTAATGGTGCCCACATAGAGCATATTTTGTGACTTAGAAGTGATTGCATAATAAAGTGACTTTTGCCTATGAATGGAGACTTTTGACTCACCCTGTATATACATATATATATATATGAAAATTATTTCACGAAAGTAACACGTGAAAAATATTTATGATGAATAAAACCACGAAGGAAAGGAAACACAGAGTGGTGCTCAGGCGCTTTCGTCTGAGGATGTCATTAGACGAAAGCGCTTGAGCACCACTCTGTGTTTCCTTTCCTTCGTGGTTTTATTCATCATATATATATATATATATATATATATATATATATATATATATGGGATGAATTTCACAATAAAACACGTGAAATGAATGAATGCTGCAAACCCACAAGGAAAAAGAAAAACGATTCCAAGGCCTTTCGTGTATTCAAAGCTACACCTCGTCAGGGAATGAAGATAAAAGGCGAGAAGCCCATAAATATACAACGTACAGGAAAAACAAAACAATTAGCACATACTTAACAAGGGTTAATGAGAGGCAAAAGAAATTTTAACATGATATCGTCAATTTTATACGTCCCCGACTGTTATTGAAATGTTTTTAAAATGAATAAATGCACATTCTAGAATATTTCTTTCTATTATATCTCTGTTTTTAACAAGCGCTTTAGAACTATCCCACTTGATGCTATGGTTACATCTATACATATGGTTAAATAAAGCATTGGAAGTATTAGCTGTTCTACACGCATATTTATGCTGTTTTACCCTAATATCTAACGTTTTACCGGTTTGGCCTATATATACTGAGTTACATTGTGTACATCCAATCGAATACACACAACCAACAACATTATCAGGGCTATTCTTTATTAGGCGTGATTTAACAGTATTATTATACTTAAAGATTACATTAATGCCAATTGCTTTAAGTACAGTTGGAAGGTATTGAAAATTAACATGGTAAGGTAGGCTAAGGATATTTTTACGCTGAAATTCCTTTACAATTACATTATTATAATACCTATTCTTGGCTTTCTTAAGACAGTTATCTAAAAATGAAATAGGATAACATAATTTAGTACCAATATTCATGATATTGCATAACTCGGAATCTAAAAATTCAGGACTGACAACTCTCAATGCTCGAAGAAACATAGCAGAGAAAATAGAGGATTTAATCGAAGGATGATGGTCAGAATAAAAATGCACATAAGAGTTATTATTAGTAGGCTTACGGTAGACTTCATATTTGAACTGATTAGAGCATCTCCAAATTTTTAGATCAAGAAAAGATAGGCTTCCATCATTTTCTTTTTCAACTGTAAACTTAATAGATGGGACTAAATTGTTGAGCCTACCAAGAAATAAGTCCACATCCAAATTATTAGGCCAAAGGCATAAAATATCATCTATATACCTGTACCAAACCAGGTTAAAATTAACAATCGTAGGCAAAATTCTACTTTCAAAAAATTCCATATATAAATTAGCTAGTACAGGTGAAAGGGGATTTCCCATAGCCAATCCAAACGACATAGCATAAAACTTATTTTCAAACTGAAATTTACAATCTTTGACACAAAGCTTAATTAACTCAATAAGAGTGTTGTGTTGAACAGGGAAAGAATATTCAGAGATCTTATCTTTTAAAAATCAAGTAGGTCATCAACAGGGACTTTTGTGAATAGCGAGCATACATCGAAGCTTACCAATTTGAAATTAGGGTCATTAGGGAACTTCAGTTTGTCAATAAGATCCATGCTATTTACAATATGTGACTCAGAAATAGAGCCAACTAACGGCGTTAATAAACTAACTAACCATTTGATAGCTTATAGGTTACGGAGCCCACTGAGCTAACAATAGGCCTCATGGGATTATTAACTTTGTGTGTTTTTACTAAGCCGTACAGATATGGTAGTGACGGATTGATACTAAGAAACTGCTGTGAAAGCCCATTATAGTTATTTTTTAATATTTCTCTTAATTTTCTGTTAAACATTTTATTAACATCCTCCAATGGGTCTCTATTTAGAGGTTTGTACGTGTCACGATCACTTAATAACGTATTCATCTTTTCAACATAACTGTTTTTGTCCATGATGACGATCGAATTGGATTTGTCCGCTTTAGTAATATGTAATGAATCATTATTTTTCAGTGTTTTTAGGGCTTTTTCAAACCTCAAAGGATAATTCGATTCAAACCTCGTATTAAAAGCACTATACACACAACCTTTGCTAAAGTCACCTCACTTTCGGAAATATTACTATGTTTTTCAAAATTAATAAAAGACTTAGCAATCAGTAAACTGCTGGGCTTTTTTGGGACTGAGAAACCTAACCAAAGCCTAACGCACATTTCATATTGAAGTCTAGCTCTTGGGACGACAAGTTAACAATATTACTAAAATCACTTTTTTTTAGTCCAGTAACTATTACGAATTAAATCCTCCAGTCTATTGTTTAATTTCCTATTCTGAGTTCTGCATCTTCTACGTAAGTTGTTGTAAATATCATCCAAAAGTGTACTTCTCCACGCATGAGGAACGGTGGAAAAAAAAATTTTTTTCTTACTTCGGACTCTCTGAAGGCGTTCTTCACTTCAATGCGGGCTATATTAATATGTTTCTTTAAAATAATCCTTTCGGTGTCACCAAACGGCGTATCGTCCAACATACGGTATCGTCTTCCAAGCAGGATTTTGGGATGACTTTTCACTATAACACTTCCTAAGGAAATCGAATTGGTTCTTAAGAGAATGTGCATGAGCAATAGCAGAACGGTAACTTCTAAAAATCGATCGGAGAGAAGGGAATATGGTTGTAAAAAGAGCAACAGTGAAGAGGACACGCGTGGGCTCCATATATGTAAATTGTCACAATATCTGTACGGCTTAGTAAAAACACACAAAGTTAATAATCCCATGAGGCCTATTGTTAGCTCAGTGGGCTCCGTAACCTATAAGCTATCAAAATGGTTAGTTAGTTTATTAACGCCGTTAGTTGGCTCTATTTCTGAGTCACATATTGTAAATAGCATGGATCTTATTGACAAACTGAAGTTCCCTAATGACCCTAATTTCAAATTGGTAAGCTTCGATGTATGCTCGCTATTCACAAAAGTCCCTGTTGATGACCTACTTGATTTTTAAAAGATAAGATCCTGAATATTCTTTCCCTGTTCAACACAACACTCTTATTGAGTTAATTAAGCTTTGTGTCAAAGATTGTAAATTTCAGTTTGAAAATAAGTTTTATGCTATGTCGTTTGGATTGGCTATGGGAAATCCCCTTTCACCTGTACTAGCTAATTTATATATGGAATTTTTTGAAAGTAGAATTTTGCCTACGATTGTTAATTTTAACCTGGTTTGGTACAGGTATATAGATGATATTTTATGCCTTTGGCCTAATAATTTGGATGTGGACTTATTTCTTGGTAGGCTCAACAATTTAGTCCCATCTATTAAGTTTACAGTTGAAAAAGAAAATGATGGAAGCCTATCTTTTCTTGATCTAAAAATTTGGAGATGCTCTAATCAGTTCAAATATGAAGTCTACCGTAAGCCTACTAATAATAACTCTTATGTGCATTTTTATTCTGACCATCATCCTTCGATTAAATCCTCTATTTTCTCTGCTATGTTTCTTCGAGCATTGAGAGTTGTCAGTCCTGAATTTTTAGATTCCGAGTTATGCAATATCATGAATATTGGTACTAAATTATGTTATCCTATTTCATTTTTAGATAACTGTCTTAAGAAAGCCAAGAATAGGTATTATAATAATGTAATTGTAAAGGAATTTCAGCGTAAAAATATCCTTAGCCTACCTTACCATGTTAATTTTCAATACCTTCCAACTGTACTTAAAGCAATTGGCATTAATGTAATCTTTAAGTATAATAATACTGTTAAATCACGCCTAATAAAGAATAGCCCTGATAATGTTGTTGGTTGTGTGTATTCGATTGGATGTACACAATGTAACTCAGTATATATAGGCCAAACCGGTAAAACGTTAGATATTAGGGTAAAACAGCATAAATATGCGTGTAGAACAGCTAATACTTCCAATGCTTTATTTAACCATATGTATAGATGTAACCATAGCATCAAGTGGGATAGTTCTAAAGCGCTTGTTAAAAACAGAGATATAATAGAAAGAAATATTCTAGAATGTGCATTTATTCATTTTAAAAACAATTTCAATAACAGTCGGGGACGTATAAAATTGACGATATCATGTTAAAATTTCTTTTGCCTCTCATTAACCCTTGTTAAGTATGTGCTAATTGTTTTGTTTTTCCTGTACGTTGTATATATTTATGGGCTTCTCGCCTTTTATCTTCATTCCCTGACGAGGTGTAGCTTTGAATACACGAAAGGCCTTGGAATCGTTTTTCTTTTTCCTTGTGGGTTTGCAGCATATATATTATATATATATATATATATATATATATATATATATATATATATATATATATATATATATATGTATATGTATATGATATAAAATAACGCACTGTCGCGACAAAGTATGGAGAAGAAAAACCACTCTTTAGGAAGACGTAAATTTTTTTTCTTCACCAATACAGTTTCGGCTCCTCGCCAGCCGTTCTCAATTACCAATTGAGAAGGGCTTGCGAGGAGCCGAAACAAATGTATTGGGTTAAGAAATAAAAATTTATGTCTTCCTGAAGATGGTTTTTTCCTTCCCCATATATATATATATATATATATATATATATATATATATATTGACATGACGCACTCTAAAAGATTGCGTCATGTCAATGACTCTTACCGAAGATCACGTGGATACAAGAAAAAGTATTGCAATAATGACAAACAATTTTGTCGGTAGGAAATTCTACCAGTGGGCACTAATGGGTTAATGGTTAACAGTACTAAGGATACCCTCCTTTTATAATTAGAAAAGAACTACTTTTATCAGATTAAAATATTAATCAAAATAAAAAATGATAAAAATGATAATCAAAGATTAAGATAAAGATAAATATAAGAGGGTAATACTAATCTCTAAATAATATCATAATGTGATAATGTGATTTCGATCGGGGAAAATGAACAGTGATTCATATAAGCAACTGAACCTTATATCCGTTTTCCTTATAAACAGATTTCCATATATATATATATATGTATATTATATATACAGCGTGTCCCAAAGAAATGTATACCCAATTTGTTCAATAATACCAGCTATGAGGCTAATAAATATATTACTTTTTATATATTTTTTAATAAAGAATTTTCTCCTGAATCTAAATATGTAATTATTTTTATTAAAAATTGAAAAACAAAAAAGTTACAGATGTTTAAATTATAATTATTATTTTCGAGACTTCATGTGCGATATTTTCTAATATTTTTGCACGTATACGAGATAAATTTGAAACCGACGGCACTGTGCAAAACTTACAAAAACAACGTTCTGGAAGACGTCGAACATCTTAGATAAAGTGTCATTTAACCATGGAATTTGTAAATTTTTTGAATTAACTAATAATTACAACATTTATGCTTCAATATCAACACTAAACATAAGTATCTCAAAACAGTCGGTTAAAATATTAGAAAATATCGCACATGAAGTCTCGAAAATAATAATTATAATTTAAACATCTGTAACGTTTTTGTTCTTCAATTTTTAATAAAAATAATTACATATTTAGATTCAGGAGAAAATTCTTTATTAAAAAACATATAAAAAGTAATATATTTATTATCCTCATAGCTGGTATTATCGAACAAAGTGGGTATACATTTCTTTGGGACACGCTGTATATATATCGTATCCTCGTTAGTTGGCCTTGTCGTTTAACGAGATGTGATTGCGAAACACGATTTGAAACTTTCTTTTGTGTGAAAAGAATAAAATGTATAAAGCCGCAACAGAGGATAACGCTCTGGGAATTTCATCCCACAATGTAAATCACAGGATTTCTTCGCTTCGATTTTAAAAGGACTATTATGAATATACAATTATGAATTTAGCAACACGAGGCAAATTAATTAGAAAAAGGTCTTTAACTTTTACTGAACACGAAGAAAGTTTCTACAGTTTTTATATACAGGAAACGAATTGAAAATTTCTAAGTTATTTTCAAGGTGTAAGATAAATTAAATATTTACCAAAGGGGAAGCGTATGTAATCTCACTCAGAAGGGTTGGAGAACGCTCTTAGGAAGCTTGCCGCGTCATTTTAAAACCTCTCAATGAGCGTTCCTCGAAGTTGTTGTTGTTGTTGTTTAGCCTGATCTTGACCACCCTGATCGAGCAAGCCGGCGGCACGCAGGTAACCGATCGCCCTCTCCGGAGTGGACCAGAGGTTCAGCGCACTAGTGATGTTGTGTCGTGTTCGTTGTTGTGCTAGAGCGGTACAGTCTGTCATAATGTGTTCAATTGTTTGTGGTGTTTCCTGGCACAGGTGGCAGGTGTCGTCTGTGGAGTTGTCTAGTCTGTGTTTATAATGTCCGTAAGTTGGGGTGATGTCCACATCGGAATCGTGCTAAGTTAACTAGATCCGATCTGCTCAGGCTGATCTCTGACCTGTTAATGGGTGGCAGCTTCGCACCTAGGACCGCATTCGGACCGAGTCGTGTCAGTTCTTTTGTGGGTTAGGTGAGTGTGTACGTGTTTTCTGTACTGTGTGATATCTGTGAGGCCTAGTATGGAATGGAGTATTTGGTTATAATGTATCTCTGGTGTTACCTTAATGGTGCGAGGTGTCGGTGCATGATTGTACATGTAGTGGCAAGGGTGTTGTGGGTTAGTTGTCGCTGCTGCCATGAATTGTGTTCCCCTCATGTCTAAATGTTCCCTAACTTTCAGTATTTTTGTTTCTGTGTGCAGGTGTTCTATTGGTGTTGTTGTTTGAGTACATCCTGTAATGATAGGAAGTGCGTTGTTTTGTATTGTCCTGTAAGGTGTTTGTGTGTTTGAGATAATGGGTGCCCAGCATGGGCTAGCATAGTCCATAACTGAGCGAATATATTGTTTGTATATGAGTGATGTTGTTTCCTGCTGGTGTCTAAAGTTTGTGTCTGTTAGTACCCTAAGCGTGTTAAGTCTTGACGTACATTTGTTTTTAATGTCCTGAATGTGGTTTACAAAAGATAATGATGTGTTGTATGTGACCCCAAGTATTTTGGTACTGTGAGTGTGTGGGATGTTGGTGTTGTTTAGTGTAAGCTGTGGAATTACCTGGTGTTCTTTTGTGTTGCTTGTAAGCAAGGTGATGGTTGATTTTGTTGGCGCTACTTTGAGTCTATTGTGTGTGAGCCAGTCTTGTATATTGTTTATGTATGTTTGTAGGTTATTTGTAGCGGTGTCGATGTTGTTGTGGGTGGATGTTAGAGTGATGTCATCTGCATATGATGATAAGGTAAGCTTGTTATCTATGGGTGTTGGAATGTCATGCATGTATAAGTTGAAGAGTGTTGGTGAGAGAACAGAGCCTTGAGGGACCCCGTTCGGAAAAAGCTTGTTTTTGGATGACTTGCCATTAAATGTGACATGTGAGTATCTTCCTGAAAGATAGTTGCTCAGCCACCTTTTGGTTTTATTGTGCATGTTTGTGTTGAGTATTTTGTTTATGAGAGGGAAGCGTGGGATAGCATCAAATGCTTTACTAATGTCTATTGTTGCTAACAGTGTACGTTGAGCTGGTCGTCTGGAGTTGATGCCATCCATGATGTGCTGCGTGAGGTTAGTGAGTAATGTCGTGGTTGAGTGGTGAGGTCTGAATCCATGTTGAGTAGGCGATAGTGGTATGTATGGGTTGGTGATTTGTAAGATTAGTCTTTCTGTTACTTTGGAAGGTGTGTATAGTAAAGTAATGGGTCTATAGGAAGCTGGTTCTGTTGGATTTTTGTTTAGTTTGAGTAGTGTAATAATTTTACATTGTTTCCATATGTCAGGAATAATACAGTGTTGGTATGAATATGTGCTGATATTTGTAAGAGCTAGTATTCCTTGTGGGCCCAAGTGTTTAAGGTGTATGTTAGATATGTTGTCTGGTCCAGTAGCCTTCGAGTTCTTAATGTTTTTGATGATCTTGGTGGTCTGGTCTGTATTGAAGGGTGTAATGGTCGTGTCGAGTCTGTAGGTTTTCTTGTGCTTGGCTGTTTGTCTGTCTGCGTGTTTCTGGTTGTTGTCTCTGTTTAAGTGACTTATCTTTGCGTAGTGATTAACTAGAATGTTAGCTTGTTGTGTGTACGTTGGGATATTATTTTGGCTGCGACAGATAGCCGCGTGTGAGGTGTGAATGCCGCTGTTAGAGTGGGTAATGCTGTTTATAGTCTTGTATAGCCTGGATGTATCTGTGGAGTGGTTTAGTGTTGTTATGAATTCCCTAAATGTTTCTGTTTGTTTTTCTTTAAGTTTGTTGTTTATTTCTGTGTTGAGCTGTTGTATCTGCTGTTTTATGGCTTCTCTGTGTGGTGTTTGTGTGTTATGTTTGAGGTTGTTACGTTGCCTTATGAGGTGGGCTATTTCTCTAGTGTAATTTGGGTTGTATTTCCTAATGTTGCCCTTGGGTATGTATTTGTTTGCATTATTGATGATCTGATTAAATGTCTTGAGTGTTGTATTGATGTTTATGATGGGTGTGCTGTTTAATGTGGTGAATTGTTCCTCAGTCTGTATTTTGAACTGTTCCCAGTCAGCTTTCTTGTAATTTCTGTAAGTGTGCCTAAGGCTGTTGGGGCAGAGTGTAGAAGTTGGACATTATTACCAATTTGACAATGGAGATTGGTTATGATGCATTAACAGGCTGGAATTTAATGACAATTGGTTGAAGTAGGCCTAATAGGAAAAAGTATTAGTAGCTGATACGCGATGCGATTCAGCAGCAAAAATTAGAAATTTACTGAGACCCAAATTTAAGTAAAAAATTGTTGAGATTCACAATTTAAATTAAGGCTTTGGACTGGATATGACGATGACAGGATATCATGTCTTTGGACTGGATATGACGATAACAGGATTTCATGTAAATTTTCTGTAGGTTTTAGCTAGTTGTAGGTAATTATGGGAAAATTCAGATTTGTACACGCGTTTAAATGGTTTCAAGGACTCATGGCGATAATTTATAGCTTATCTGAAAGGCGTTTTAGCACTGAATCTATGTATACTTATTTCATTATGATAAATGAATTAATTTACGTTATATAAGTAAATTTCCTACTGGTTTTATAAAACCTTTATATCAATTTTTATATAAGGTACAGTGCGAGTACACTGAACTGAAAAAGCATGAAATAAACCCAGTTTAGAAAGGATGAATCGACTTGCTGGTATTAAAAATAAGTCTGGAGTACCAAAGGGATGCTGCTAAAGTCGTGGTGTATTTCTTTCAGGAAATTTTGATCACATTTACCAAAGAACAAAAAATCAAACTCTTACCGCCGAAAGGGACAAATTGGCAGAGCTGGGTACTTGCGGCATATTGCGGTACTGCGGTACTGCTGCACTACCAAACCGGTACCAAACCGGTACGCGGAAATTTGAATGGGTAGCGGTACTGCGGTACTTTCAGCGATCCTTTGCGGTACTGCGTTATGGGGGCCCGGGGTGGTAGTGCGGTGGTACCGCAAGTACCGCAGTACCGCAAAATATGCCGCAAATGCCCAGCTCTGCAAATTGGTAACGTTTCAAATACACGCATTCATAATTTAACCTTATAAGAAATTCCTGCGGTATAAGGTTAAATTCCAAAAATGTAAAAATTTCCCTCTATCTAAAAGATATCCGAAATAAACCAAAATAAAAGCCCACCAAAAACTTGAGAAACCATTCTCAACCAAAAAATCAACAACAACACTATTGTATAACCATGCCCGAACCATAAATGACCATTTCTAGTACTATAACTACAACCATTAAAACTATGATCAATTGTAGCTCTATATCTATGACCATTAAACCAAACAAAAAAATAGTAACTACGCAAGTTACTATAATCAAAGGAAACACGACTTTAACGGTTGTGGGCGGCCGATAACAAACAAGGCGCTTCTCAATTTTTGTTTCCCAAATGTACAAAAATGTCAAAATGTTAAAAAAAATATCAAATGTTAAGATAACCAAACGACTCCTCTATTCCCAACATTGAAAAGCAACTCTTTTTAGTGACTGGCATAAACCCACAAAAACTGAACCATTAACCATAGGAGAATAAGCCACAAACAAAAACCATAGCAAACCAAAATTAATCTAATGCCAAAACTCAATTTCATCGACAACTGAAGAAGATCAATTAAAAAAAAATAAAAATGGATACGCATTATTTAAAAATCTTAAAATTATAATATTTATTAATAGAAAATCATTTTTATTTGTTCTTAGTGTTCACAAAGAGAATTTTGAAAAGCTGAAGACATCTTGTTTCCCAAATGTACAAAAATGTCAAAATGTTAAAAAAAATATCAAATGTTAAGATAACCAAACGACTCCTCTATTCCCAACATTGAAAAGCAACTCTTTTTAGTGACTGGCATAAACCCACAAAAACTGAACCATTAACCATAGGAGAATAAGCCACAAACAAAAACCATAGCAAACCAAAATTAATCTAATGCCAAAACTCAATTTCATCGACAACTGAAGAAGATCAATTAAAAAAAAATAAAAATGGATACGCATTATTTAAAAATCTTAAAATTATAATATTTATTAATAGAAAATCATTTTTATTTGTTCTTAGTGTTCACAAAGAGAATTTTGAAAAGCTGAAGACATCTTGTTTCAAGTGGAGAGAATTCCTTCTTATCGAAAGATAAGTTTTGACGTTAAAGTCGAATGTCTCCTTTGTTTCGTTTAAAATTTTCAACTTAGTTTCTTTGGAAAAGAAAACCTTTTAACCTTCGAAATTTAATGGTTAATTTAAGAAATTTTTGAAATTTTAGTAACGTTTGCTGAATTATTTTTAATTATTCATTTTTAAAACAATACTGAAGTGGTTTGTTTATTTATTTTTTTTTAAGTTTATGGAGTTTTATTTATTCAAATATTGTTGGTGTGGTTTAACGGTACAAAATTAACGGACAGTAAACGGAAAAGTTATGCGTAACTATGCAGTGTCGGAGCAAGAGTGTCACGGGCACCGGGGCAAAACTTATTTACGGGCCCCT
This sequence comes from Bathynomus jamesi, assembly GCA_023014485.1. Taxonomy (NCBI): domain Eukaryota; kingdom Metazoa; phylum Arthropoda; class Malacostraca; order Isopoda; family Cirolanidae; genus Bathynomus; species Bathynomus jamesi. The sequence continues at coordinate 968,150 of JAJOZX010001093.1, read as the reverse complement.
AACAAAATTTTTATTATACACTTATATTGCTTTTCTTTGCATTATTTATTTAGCATATATTTAAGAATTATGATACTACTTGTACGCATGGATGCAAAATATTGAGCTTTAAAAAGGATACCGTGAAATAAACGTTTACTTACGACAACATCAGAATTTGACTTTTTTTGCCTTTCTTTCAGCAAATTCATTAATTAAATCGTCCAAGTTAATATTTGTAGCTTTCTTGTTTTCAATTGATATAATTGAGAGTCCACTTAATCTTTTTCATTCATAGAATTTCGAAGATAGTTCTTTATTAGTTTAAGTTTTGAAAACGATCTCTCTGCACTTGAAACTGTCACAGGAATTGTGAGGAACAATGTTATGGCAGTCACAACTTCGGGAAAACTTGAGCACAACGTACTGTTGTCTTTAATTAAAAATGACTATAGCTCATGGATTGTTGTCATTTTTTCAATGTCTGTTTTTAAGCACATTCGAAAAGAGAGTAAATGACTTGAAAAGCCAGAGGAAATATAATTTTTATATTTATTTACTAGCTTTGTTGCTCTCTCAACTAACTCCTCATCACTTGTTGAAACGACCCGGGCCCCGTGGCACTGCCCCCCCACCTAGCTAGCTCCGCCCCTGTAACTATGGTAATTAAAATCAAGTTTGGTGTTTCCACGTTTTTCAAACGGGAAAATTATTGTTAAATTCAAATGGTTATATTCAATTCTCCTTCATTGATAAAATTGTTTTATATATATATATGTGTGTGTGTGTGTGTGTGTGTGTGTGTGTGTGTGTGTGTATATATATATATTATATATATATATATATACACATTCAACTGCAAAGAACACGCAGTATAAATAACGTAAAGAACGACGCTTGTATAGGAGATATTCCGCGCAAGACGAGAGAGAGAGAACGAAACAAATGAAAAAAATGAGGTAACCACCCGGGAATCGAACCCGGGATCTTCCGATTGCCGGTCAGATGCGATACCATTACACCATGGGCCTCACTCTTCCAAATGCCGTAATTCTTCTACATACTCGCAGAAACCAATGCCCCAAAGGGGCACCTCCCGCATGCCGTAACATTATATACATTCAACTGCAAAGAACACGCAGTATAAATAACGTAAAGAACGACGCTTGTATAGGAGATATTCCGCGCAAGACGAGAGAGAGAGAACGAAACAAATGAAAAAATGAGGTAACCACCCGGGAATCGAACCCGGGATCTTCCGATTGCCGGTCAGATGCGATACCATTACACCATGGGCCTCACTCTTCAAAATGCCGTAATTCTTCTACATACTCGCAGAAACCAATGCCCCAAGGGGGCACCCATCGCATGCCGTAACATTATATACATTCAACTGCAAAGAACACGCAGTATAAATAACGTAAAGAACGACGCTTGTATAGGAGATATTCCGCGCAAGACGAGAGAGAGAGAACGAAACAAATGAAAAATGAGGTAACCACCCGGGAATCGAACCCGGGATCTTCCGATTGCCGGTCAGATGCGATACCATTACACCATGGGCCTCACTCTTCAAAATGCCGTAATTCTTCTACATACTCGCAGAAACCAATGCCCCAAGGGGGCACCCATCGCATGCCGTAACATTATATACATTCAACTGCAAAGAACACGCAGTATAAATAACGTAAAGAACGACGCTTGTATAGGAGATATTCCGCGCAAGACGAGAGAGAGAGAACGAAACAAATGAAAAAATGAGGTAACCACCCGGGAATCGAACCCGGGATCTTCCGATTGCCGGTCAGATGCGATACCATTACACCATGGGCCTCACTCTTCCAAATGCCGTAATTCTTCTACATACTCGCAGAAACCAATGCCCCAAGGCAATGTTACGGCATGCGGGAGGTGCCCCTTGGCAATCGGAAGATCCCGGGTTCGATTCCCGGGTGGTTCCCTCATTTTTTCATTTGTTTCGTTCTCTCTCTCTCGTCTTGCGCGGAATATCTCCTATACAAGCGTCGTTCTTTACGTTATTTATACTGCGTGTTCTTTGCAGTTGAATGTATATAATGTTACGGCATGCGGGAGGTGCCCCCTTGGGGCATTGGTTTCTGCGAGTATGTAGAAGAATTACGGCATTTGGAAGAGTGAGGCCCATGGTGTAATGGTATCGCATCTGACCGGCAATCGGAAGATCCCGGGTTCGATTCCCGGGTGGTTACCTCATTTTTTCATTTGTTTCGTTCTCTCTCTCTCGTCTTGCGCGGAATATCTCCTATACAAGCGTCGTTCTTTACGTTATATATATATATATATATATATATATATATATATATATATATACAAGTATATTTGGTAACATGCGTATTTAGTCGTTCAGTTTAGTTTAACGTCTGTAAACATAAAATTGTCTGGTTATCTTGACAAAGAAGATGGGTGAATAATATTTAACAATTCCAATATTTCTTGGAAACTCACTATTTTCTTTGTGTTTTCTTCATTCGAGGAAAATTTGGCACTTATTCCTTTACCCCCCCCCCCCCGCATTTCTGAAAACAGCGCTCTGCATATAAGATTTCAAAAGACAATATTTTCATAAATAAATCTTCATTTGCGTACCTTTTCCTCCATACGAATTCGCATAAACAGTAATTTTTGTTGTTATTAATGTTTATTTGTTACCTGCTAAGACCTAGCTTAGTCTGAATATTATTGTTGTAGTGTGAGCATATGATAATGCAGTGCTGTGATCTATCTACTTGTAAGTTACCCCCGGTCAATTGAATGCCCGGTTAGATCAACTGTACGCCCTTGACGATTGGTTAGGTTAAGTCATGATATTTTCGTTAGTTTTAACGAAAATATTACGACTTAACCTAGCCAATCGTCAAGGGCGTACAGTTGACCTAACCAGCCATTCAATTTACCTAACCGGGCATTCAATTAACCGGGGGCCGCACAGCCACCATCACAGGACCACAACTTGTTTCTGTTTAAATAAAAAAATACAAAAAATGCTTATTTTTGTAAAAGTGATGCGGGGGGAAAAGGAACAAGTACCGGAAATTTTAATGACGTAACAATTAATTTGTATGAACGGAGTTATACAAAATGTTCTCTATGTTGTCGCATGTTATTTTATATCAAATACAAGGGTAAGTCAAAAAGTATCCGCAATTTGTTTGTCGACAGTGTCAACGTAGTGGTCGATGTGGATAGCCGCCCTGAACGTTCTGCGTCAGCGACACTTGTTTAGCTAATTTTGGAAATTTCGATCCATTCCTACACGCTCCGCTGTGGCAAAACTTGATCACCATACTGTACAGATAATCTTCTGTGAATTTCAGCCCCTTTGACGCCTTCAGCCCATAAAAACGAACGACAGCACGCTGCTCTTCTTTGGTGTAAGTCGAAAGTGGTGTGGCCATGTTAACAGTGCGATTACAACCGAACAACTGTGTCAAGGTCTTAATCCAACGAAGCAGCGATCTGTACGCTCACTGACTACAGCGCCGCCAACGGTCAGCAGTGCAGACTATTCTGGAAAAAAAGATATACAAATTGCGGATACTTTTTCAGTTACCCTCGTATATAAGAGCCTATAATAATTTTATAATAATTTTATATTAATTTTATATTTATTCTTAGTATAACTCAGAAGTAATGACCATAATAAAGGTGTAGCATAATTGCTTACTTCTTTACTAATACACAAAATCTTCTTTAAAAATCGTGAGAAGAACTAATTTGTAAATGCCAAATAGACACTTTTAAAGTCCTTTCTATTGGTTCAAAAATGACCCAGCCCTCTTCAAGTGAAAACCAATCACTAAAAATCCGGCTAAAATGCAATAGGATTAGTGGTTAATCGAAAGGAAATCCCGCTTTGAAGGCAGGATTTTGTACTTCGAACCACTCAAATTTTTGAGATATAAAAATGGCTGGACAGATTAATTCGGGAATCTCTCATTAATTTTTGTGGTGAGCCACGCTCTCCTGTGTAAATAATTCGTTATTAATTGTCCGTTAATGTTGTTATATTGGCTTAAATATTTATATAAGTATATTTCATTTTTGTATTCTTGCATAAGTCTTTTTCTGAGCGTCACATATTTCATTGAAAAAAAAACACTTTAAATTGTGGGATCAGTAAAGAATTAATTATTTTAAATAAATCTGATACAATTTTTGCTGTTGAAATTATTTTGAACTAGTGTTGAATTCTGTCGAATTCTCTTTTGTTTTTGTTTCCATTTTGATTTGAATTGATTTGAAACTTAAAGATTATCTTTTACTTTAATAAATAAATATTATATATTGGCATCAAAATCCTCTTTACGTCCTTTCATTTATTTTAAATTTGACAGTTGAAACGAATGGAGTGAAATGGCATCGTTGCAGCGAATAAAGTTTCTACGAGAATTATACTTTGAAAGGACACTCATTGATCAAGCTGTTTAATATAATTAAAGATGATTAAATGATTAATGTGTAGTATTTGAGAAAAATTAGGAAATGGTTCATTAAGATGAACATTGTAAAAGAGTGTCTGTGAAAGAGAAAAATTGAATGTCGCCCACATTTCCACCTTGGTGAAGAGACGCATCAAATTACGTATTAAATTACCATTACCGCATTGCAGGACTACAACCATAATAGTGCTCGGGGTACCTGGCCCCCATAGTGTGGTCATATATACATATATATATACATATATATATTGGGGAGGGTAAAGTAATTGCATTATATTGTACAATTCTTATACGATGTATACCGAATATTTAATCAAAAAGATATAACGCATTTATTAATTCATTTATGAATTCATGAAATTCGTGGAATAATATTAATGTATTTTTCTTTTTTTATAAATAATTAATATATTTAAATATATAATAACAGTCCTCATTTTTCGCTCGAAAGACTTTGATGATAAGTTTTATTTCTTACCAAACATTTAATTATTTACTGTAGAATACACTTTGATGTTTTCACTCTAATTTTGTATCACTTTTTTTAAAACTATATTTATAATTAAGTTGTCACCCTTTGCGAATTGATATTTATGTGGCGAAGTTCTTCTGGTGTGTTTGGGTGCTGCCAAAGGTACAATTCATGTATAAAACACTTATGTTATTGCAACAAAGATAGTTACTCCTGCGATCGCCCAAAGAAAGCATACCTAATTCTGGGATAACGACATCTGGTCGACTTGATATAAAATTGACGAGTATATTGTGATTTAGATTAAGTTGGATGAGCTTAGGTTAAGCTAGGTTAGGTTAGGTTAAGTTAGCTTTTTAGAGTGTCGATTGTTTGGTCTCGTCGATGAAATGCGTATAGGTCAGTTAATTCAGTGGAATGTTTTCCTTTGTAAAGTTCCTACGTACACTTTTTTAACTTTAAAATACGGTTTTTAATAAACTAAAATGGTTTCATTCAACAATTTTAAAATGTTACTCAAGGTTTTCAGTATTATAGATCTTACAGATCTTACAGATTTATAGATTTACAAGCTAAAAAAGACCCTAAGATCCACTCTAGGTTAGCCCAAGTAGGAAGTCAGAAAAAAGAAAAAATACAGGCAAATGAGAATAAAGAATACTGAAAACTTTCATACACTACTTACATTTATAAATGTGCTGTTTTTCAGACAGAAATAATAGCAGTAGTAAATTGTAGAACAGACAAGGCTGCTTTTCTTCTGCCACCCACTACTGACAGAAAATTGTGGTGAAGAAGATTTATAGAAAAGTAAAAGAATAAGTATAATGCAAAAGAATAGTCTCAGAGTTCATTCACACCATGCGTTCACTCGTCTTGTGTATCCAATTACGCACTTTTGAACAGCGGAAAATAAAGAATATCATAAAACGCTAATCTACTTAATTCATGCATGTTTTAAGGATTTTTAATTTTTTTAATTTATTATACACTATATAAGAAGTCATTGTTTCATTACAGCATCATTTTTTCGACTGAATGCCAAAGATACCCTGCTGAGAAAATGACTACTTGCATTTATTTATATTGTCATCTTTTGCTCGCTTTAGAATTACTTAATAAGGGGAAGATCCAGAGGTGCCTCCAGCTGGTCAGCAAACACCATTTTAAGAATTTTTCCGAAAGTTAAATTATCTCTATGATTTTTTTCCCTTTATTGTAGGTTTATGCTATTAAAATACCTGTCTAACCTATTCTTAAACATATTCACGGAAGTGATCGTTACGACCCCCGCGGGAAGGCTATTCTCCTTTTCGATTATCTTATACGCGAGAAGGGTTTTTCCACGATATTCTTTTTAAACCTTTTAACCTTAATTTTAAAAACGTTGTTTATTATTTTGTTCCAATTGTGTAGGTCATAGAAATGTTTTTAATTTACGTTGTCAAAACGGTTTAAAATTGTAAACATCTGAATAATTAATTCACCCCTTCAACGCTCGTTTCAAAATATAAAAAAATTCATTTCTTTGAGCCTATTTTCGTATGATTTATTACGTAATGATGGAATAAGCTTTGTTGCGCGGTATCGAATCCTTTCTACAATTTCTGGATTGTTACTCATGTATGCGACCAGAACTATATAGCATATTCTACCAAGCGACTCGTGTAATGTAAAAACCATTATGGTACATTTATGATACAAAGAGCTACATGATACAATGTACCATGGGTATTCTCACTAAAGTTCTTGTCTGTAGATTGTCAGATCACAAAATAATCAGATGATGGATGATCAGATCACAAAGTAGCATATAATGAATTCAAAATTTAGGTTTTTTGTATACAAATTTATTTTTGCTAACGATTTTATAGAAACCAAACTAAATAAGTAAACCCGTCTTGATTTGATAGGAAATTGAAGTGATTGTATGTATGTATATTCTTTATTTCTCACTTCTCCTCTGGAAGAGATTCATATCTGAATCCTTTTACTGTTTGTTTTTCCGTCTCAGCCTTTGTCTTCCAATTTGTAATGGACACAAATGTCCACTTTCAGACCTTTTCCCTCGTTTCAATTTAAGACGAGAAGTTACGCGTGACAATCGCAATATCGGTAACAGTAAAAGAATAATAAAATAATAGTAACAGCCAAATGAATACGATAAAAGCATCAGACATAAATAACATTGCATTCCGACAGTGATCGCGTAAACACTGATAAAATAACTATGAAATGAATTGTTCCGAGTAATATCTTTTTCTTTAGGAACAAAGTCTTCTCTGATCGATGTGAATCTTATTGAAAAATAAGAAAAGGAAAGCATCCGTGAATGCCGGCCAAGGCTTGCAATCGTTCTACTAATTTTACCGTTAATAAGTCTCTGATAACCGAGAGAACGCCTCAAAATCAATCTTTTTCATTGATTTAACACGCCTTCGCTCTTTCATTCATAATAACAGCACTGCGGTAAAGAGACACAGGTTATTTTATACACCACATATATGTGCGTTTGTGTGTGTATGTATGTGTGTGTGTGTGTGTGTATGTGTGTGCGCGCGCTCGCGCACCAGAGAAGAGAGAGAGAGAGAGTTCATAAAGTCAAGCAAGTGAATGTGCATGTACACTTCGCCATATTCACTTGCATGACTTTTTGAACACCCTGTATTTGAAATACATATAAAACAACGTACATCGACGTTTTCTTCGTTTTTCCTTCTTTGTACAGGCGATAGAAACAAAAACGTTTCACTGTTCTCTGATTTTACAAATGCTACTCTGACATTTTCTCTGAGCAAAGAGATAGCAATGTACATGCAGAGTGAAAATATTTTGCAGTTACTGCACGCGTCTGTAATACTGAAAAAAAATACTGTAATTCTCAAAAGGATTTTCCTCCTCGTACTACTACTGTACCATTATCACCGTATTAGATTACTTGAAGAGTCGAAGGAAAACTAAAATCTTTTAAAACATTAAGACGGTTATATTCAAGCTTGCTGAATAAAATGCAAAATTTTACTTATACTGAACTAATTTTTATTAATGGAAACTATCTTATAAATTATTATATTTGAAATTAAATAGTTTTGTTCCGAGTCGATCTTTCAACTACAAACTATATTCTTGTTTTTTATTAAGCAATAATGAACATATGTATTAATAGAACAGAATTATAGATTATAAGATTTATATACGTTTAAGAAATATATTTCTTCAACATTTTCACCATTAAAATATTAGGCCCTCCGAGGAAGAAGTGGCTAAGCGACAAAAGTAGACAATGTTATTTAACATGTTATAAAGTTGCACCAATTTTAAAGCGAAATAACTTTTTAACTTTTGAAGATATTTCTTCAGAATGTCTTGAAAAATTCAAAAGTTATTTCACTTTCAAATTGGTAAGACTTTATAACATGTCAAATGGCGTTTTTTTTACTTTCGTCGCTTAGCCACTTCTTCTTACGAGGGCCTCATGTGTAATCTAACTTATTAAAATAATTCCATCTCTCAAAGTTACCAGTGTTAATAAAATTTATTTAATTTCTAGATCAATATTTGCAAAGGCTTTTCAAAATTAAAATTAGGGATAGTAATATTCTACGGTAAATATCTAATGGTGAAACCCATATTCTGACAACAATGTTACACCGATAAAATGGGCAATTACTAATACGTTTAATCTGATTGAAATTAAACCTGTTTTTAGTCTAAACCAATCAAATGAACAACATGTAATGTGTTAAATTTCAGGAAAACTGTTTCGTTGTTGTGGTTCGAAATCCAGGCACTGCTGTGCCACCAAGGTAAGATTCAAACAAAAAAAACCTCGAAACGTGTGGGCTGCAGCTGTCGGTGTTACAGTAGTTTGGACCTATCGCGTCCCACTGTTGTGTCACTGGTGTTAGATTCTACTGTAGATTCCGTGTTAAATTCAAGTGCTTTCCCGATACTTACGTAATATTTGGGCTACACTAGCACTGGAGCAACAAAATAAAGCTTAATTTAAAATATTATTTACTCTAAATGAACACGAAAAGAAAGGCAAGGTTACTCCCATTTGATAAATAAAACTAATATAATACAATACAAGTGTTCTTTTTTATATGTATAGGACATACATTAGGTGTGACGAGAAATATATACAGTAAATATGATAATTAATGTTTTCCTATACATACATAGCACAGAACTGCCATTTGCATCAAATCTTATGCCTTTTTTCGGCCGAATGACGTTATTTGACAAACCTTATTGGATAATGCAGAGAATTGAAGTTGTTTCTAGTAATTTTAAAGAGAAAGATAAAGAGACATGGAGACACCAAGTTTATCTACAGTAAGTTTAATACATAAATGAGTTTACATATATTTATATATATATTATACATATGGATACTAAGCTACGATTACACATTCTTTTTGTTGGGATATATATATATATAATCTAAATTTCAGATACCTTGTTATTAAATATCTTGGAAAATAAATCTTACATATCTTAACGTTACACACTTTTTATCTTTTCATTTATCTAATATACTATTTCAGAAATGAAGCCTTATATATATATATGTAACAGTTTTTTTGCGCACACCTACAGGTCGCTACAATTGGTGTAGAACAATGCGGTTTTCACCATTCGATGCGTCTTTTTATTGCGCAGTGCCCATGCTAAAAAAAAATTCCCTAACATAAATCGTGCCCCCCTTTTAGGGGTACAGTTCTTCCCATTTCTTAATTTTTAATCATAATTTTGGCACAAAATGGGGGAGGGGTGGGGTAATGGGGGAGGGGGTGGGGTTAATGGGGAAACTCAGAAAAATAGATGAGATATATATATATATGTAACCAAAAAAAATTAAAGTAAATCCTTTCCAAGGTGCCAGCCCCCTTCAAAAAAAATTAAAGTAAATCCTTTGCAAGGTGCCAGCCCCCTTCCCCCCTTGGGGGTAAATGGGGGAGAGGGGTGGGGTAATGGGGGAGGGGGTGGGGTTAATGGGGAAACTCATAAAAAAGAATTGGTGGGGTAAATGGGGGAGAGGGGTGGGGTAATGGGGGGGAGGGTGGGGTTAATGGGGAAACTCAGAAAAAAAATGATAACCAACATCGATTCTGGTCAGGAAGATCATGCTTATCACAACTAATAGAACACTATAACAATACTGGCTAAAGTGGGCCCTACGGGCCTATTTAGCTATGCCCGTGGTGCTGGGGCCTTTGGCCTCATTAATTGGGGAGCCGTAAAAATATTTAGTCTGTAATGGTTGCAGCACCAGTATGAAAGTGCATAAAAAGAACTCATTTGGTAAATTTTTTAACTTAGCCGCAAATTAAATTTTGGGGGCATTCAGTTGACCTTAGTAATGGGGGAGAGGTGGGGTAATGGGGAGGGGTGGGGGTAATTGGAGAGGGGTGGGGTAATGGGGAGGGGTGGGGGTAATTGGAGAGGGGTGGGGTAATGGGGAGGGGGTTGGGGTAATGGGGGAGGGGTGGGGGTGATGGGGAGGGGTTTAGTCTGTAATGGTTGCAGCATCAGTATGAAAGTGCATAAAAAGAACTCATTTGGTAAATTGTTGAACTTAGCCGCAAAATAAATTTCGGCTCAAAGCTGAACGCAAAAGCAAATATTTTTTACACTTTTTAAAATTATAATTAAAAGTAGAATTCATTACGCCTTTTTCTAATGCATTAAAATACAAATATCGCCCATATATACATATATCAAGAATCTTCTTCTCTTTTCGAGCGTCACAGACAGACTGACATTCCTGGGTGTTTATAGTATTAATTATTGATGCACTCGAAACAATGAAAACTATGATTTGGCGGGCCGCAGGGCCCCCAATTACTGTCGGTTCAGTTATTTGGTCAATAAAACTATAGAAATGAACGCAGTCATGAAAATCTTAGGCTTCAAATCCGAGCTCATTGTATTAAGATTTGTGAAGCTTTAGATTTTCATGGCTGCGTTCTTTTCTGTAGTTTTATTGAATGAATAATTGGTTTGCCAGTAACTGGAAGGCCGCAGGCACCCCAATTACTGAGGCCCAAGGTGAGAGGAATAGGAATGATATCCAGATAAAGGGCTACTGATGTTCAAAATAAAATACGCCGTAGGCCCACAATTCAGCCGAAGCACCGCAGATCTAGCAAAATCGCCGCGTAGCGCCGACCTTTTGCTAGTTATTGCTATTTGTTTTGCGATACTGGAATATATATTATTTATCATTCATGTATTTGGTGTGTAGGAGGAAGGGAAAAGATAAAAGGGTTCGAATAGATATAGGAAATGAGATGTTATGGTTTGTACGATTTGGTGAATTTCTCTTTCGGCTTTCTCCTGATAGAGGCTGTTCCAAAGGTCGGGTCACGTGGAACATGAATATCTTACTGCGCAATCAAGAGTGTAATTTGGTTTTTTGATGTACGTTTTAGATAACAAAGATAAGACGCGATATATGGGGAAACGAAAGGATGTCACGTCACATTCGCGTGACAAACAGTGATCCGTGATTACGAAGTCAAATTAAAAACCAAATTAAAGAAATTTTGGATCTTTTCCTTTATAGCACCCCAAATTTCTTCTTTCTCTGTTAGGTCAACTGTACGCCTTTGACAATTGGTTAGGTTAAGTCGTGATATTTTCGTTAAAACTAACGAATATTTTAACGAAATTCTAACGAATATTTTAACGAAAATATCACGACTTAACCTAACCACTTGTCAAGGGCGTACAGTTGGCCTAACCTGGAAAGAGAAGTTAAAGATGCTACAAACGAAAAGATCAGAAATTTTTAATATTTTAAATACTAAAGTAGAAGACTTTATGTTTACATTTTATAAATGCAAATTTAAATATGGGGTGTCTCAAAAGTTCCTGTGCACCTATACATATATATTCTCTGAATAATACTTATCGTATTATTCAGAGATTATATATATATTATGTGTGTGTATGTGTGTGTGTGTGTGTGTGTGTGTGTAGATGCACAGGGACTTTTGAGACACCCTGTATAATACTTACAATATTCATTTATTTATTTATTTATTTATTTACAAAATAAATATAAATACAATCAAATCTAACAAATCATTAGATTCTTAACAGATGAATAACTCCCATTTTAATTAAGTTTCTTTTATTAAATTTACTGAGGCAAGTACTGTCATCTTCTACCGTACTACAGTTTATTAGATTTTCAATTTACATAGACGCTTCCTTCGACTTTTGTTCTTTGTGAAGATGAGAGGAATACGATTGTTCCGCTGTTTCTGTGATTTCATAAAGGCTAGTTTCACCTTTCATCAGGAAAAGGGAGGCTGATCTTTATGCATATCTAAAATACTGTGTACTGTACATATATTTAGTTTATCCTCAGTGTGTAATATTAAAAACAATTGCGGAGCAAGTGTAGTTTACGTCCCCCTGTGGTGCTTAGTGTAGTTTACGTTCCCCTACATTATAGTAGTGTAGTTTACGTTCCCCAACTTTGTCCGGGTATACCTAATCATATATAACGTTAAAACTAACGAAAGTATTACGACTTAACCTAACCAATCGTCAATTTATATATATATATATATATATATATAATATATATATATATATATATATATATATATATATATTAGTGGTGAACCGGATGTCAGTTTTTCAACATCTGCGGATGCGGATGCGGATATTTAGTTAATCTATCAATATAATATAGAATTATGAATATGACATAATTTTTCAAATTTCGTGATATTACTATTATGGCAGGCAATGCATAAGAATTAAAATTAATATTAATATTTTCATTATGATAAAAATAATAACTTTCTCAAGAGTTTCAGCCACAGAAAATTCAATGAAACAAGTTTCGTTCAATTTTCTGTGTTACCAGCTATTTATATTTTGAGGTTTATATGTTTGTTTGTTCATTAATAATTAATACTTTACATGAAATGTGCATGACTGGGCCTTATAAGCTACTTTATAAGCTAATTTAATTGTAAATTGCATAATTTATTAGAGGTAATATCCGCATAACATCCGCAGTCAGAAGTGCGGATGCGGATGTTAAAAATGATGGGGATGCGGATGAGGATATCCGGTCCACCACTAATTTTATATATATATAAATAAATTGACGATTGGTTAGGTTAAGTTGTAATATTTTCGTTAGTTTTAACGTTTTATTTGATGGATTCATTTAAAAAATGGGATCACCTAAAGATCAGGGGCCCCATCCTTCTTTAGTTAGCCTTATAAGGCTAACTAACGAAAATATCACGACCTAACCTAACTAATCGTTAGGTCACTTGTACGCCATTGACGATTGGTGAAGTTAGGTCGTGATATTTTCGTTAGTTAGCCTTATAAAGCTAACTAAAGAAGACTGGGGGCCCTTATCTTCAGGTGATCCAAAAAATGTCTCCTGAAGATCCTAGTGTAGTTTACGTTCCCCAACTTTGACCTAGTGTAGTTTGTGTCCCCTTTTGCGTCAGGGGGACATAAACTACACTTGCTCCACAATTGCTATAATTTTTATGAGTTTGTCATTATAGTATTCATTATATAATTCGGCTGGCTACGTGAAATGGCCAGAGACTGGTGTGCGTAGTATGTGTGTGTATATATATATATATATATATATATATATATGTATATATGATGAATAAAACCACGAAGGAAAGGAAACACAGAGTGGTGCTCAAGCGCTTTCGTCTAATGACATCCTCAGGAACACTCTGAGGATGTCATTAGACGAAAGCGCTTGAGCACCACTCTGTGTTTACTTTCCTTCGTGATTTTATTCATCATAAATATTTTTCACGTGTTATTTCTTAGTAGGAATCACGACTGCTACTATCACACTAAGAGGGGAAACAAGAGAAGCTAACACAACCTATTGTATATTTAAACGACCGAGGAAACGCTGAAAGCTTTCACCTTTTGTTTCATACAAAAACCGCTGGTGCTCATGCATTTTTTTCCACACACATATATATATATATATATATATATATATATAAAAGCAAACAACCACTGGGAAAAGGAAAAAGAAACACGAAATCCGAGCGCTTTCGTGATATATTCACATCTTCAGGGACAAGAAAGAAATAGGAAATATTTCTTTTTTGTCCCTGAAGATGTGAATATATCACGAAAGCGCTCGGATTTCGTGTTTCTTTTTCCTTTTCCCTGTGGTTGTTTGCTTATTAATAAGATCAACATGTTATTCTGTGATTTTACTGCATATACATATATATATATATATATATATATATATATATATATCCTTGTGTGTGTGTGTGTGTGTGTGTACACACACATATATATATATACTCTCTTCATCAAAATTATACCACCACGCTCAAATGACCAGTAGCAGCCGCGCACCACAAGGCGGATGGACTATCAAATGTCTCCCGTCAAATATATATAAGAGTGTGTATATATATATATATATATATATTATATATATATATATATATATATTTATTAATATAATATTTTATAACATAATATTATTGTAATATAATATTTTATAATATAATATTATCATAATATAATATTTTATAATATATTATAATTTTAACATAATATTTTACAATATTCCACAGCCTCATTACTATTTCCACATTTACAATAATTCTAAATACATTTTTTAATGCAATAAATTATTACTAATTATCTGTACATCATTTTCATATAACTAAATATTATTTGATTATTAATATAAAGAGAATTCAATAGCGAATATGAGAAAGACTTTTTGTCTTGTTTTATAAGAAAAATATTTCAACCACGAAACTAATCTGGAAACGTTTTTTGGGGTGGGGGGATTACGACTTCAATTTATTCCACTCGCTGCTCGATCTGAAAAGTTTAAAAATGTGTTTCTAAAAAGAAATTTCTTTTATAATATGAATAAAATTGCTTTTTGTATAATTAAATTTTTTAATTCTGTGCGGAAATGTGATGTATTTCGCGCTATGCATTTATACACATCATATACTTGCTAGTGCATTATCGTCCTATAATTTTCTAGTTTTACCAGTATGATAAAGAAATGTGTGTGTATATATATGTGTGTGTGTGTGTGTGTGTGTGCGTTGAACATCATAAAATGAAAACAAAAACAATTCTCAAAATATACTATTTTAATGTCTTCTAATGACACGACATTATTGGTACGTTATTGGCAGTGGCGAATTCAGGATTTCTCCATGGGGAGGGGTAGAGGGGGTTGCTGCGGGTTTACCAATCAAATTATAATTTGGCAAATTTGAAGTTTAAGAGGATTTAGAGGAAGACTTTAGTTGTCAAAATTCGATATTTCCACACAAGCTTCGTATGATTTTATAGTTGAGCTCAGAAGAAACTCAAATATTTTTGAAGTGTAATTTGTATACTTTTTATATAGTTTTTTTCCATGTGGGGGCCTCGGCACCTCTGGCTCCCCTCCTTCAATCCGCCATTGGCTTATTGGTGATAGTACAGTAATAAATCAACACTGTATTAATATCGATTTGGTAAGAAGCGATAGAACACTAATAAAAAGAATTAAAAGTCCATTAAAAAAAATATATATATGAAACTTAATAGGTTTCTTCAACAATATTTCAGTGTTGAAAATTTAGGTTGAAACAGTATTAATATCGAAGCTTAAATCAAAGAGAAGTTTATTTTACGTTGATGAAACAATGCTTCTTCATCCTTCATTTCTACAACTAATTTTCAACTATTCATCGTGTAAGGTTGATTTTTCAACATTCACTCGGTATTTATTATTGGTTTCAAGTTGATGAAAATACTTGGTGACACAGTCTTGACATATCAAATTACATTTGACATAGCGTGTTTTCTTTCATCAACATACGAATATTTTCGAATTGATGTGACATAATGTTCGGACTAACGATATTTGTTCGATGTGGCATAAAATTGACGAATTATTTTGGGTCAAATTAAGTTAGGTTAGGTTAAACCAAGTTAGGTTAAATTAGTTTTTTAGAGTGTCGATGTTATGTTTCGTCGACCAATGTTGGCTTTACAAAATCAGCATTCATATTTCAGTCTTACAAAACTATATAACGTGTGATTACAAATGATCTTCCCAATTTTCAAGAGTTCTTATGAAAAAACTAACATGGCTACAGCGAAAAACAATATACTGTATACAAATAAAGAAGAACTCAAAAAGTTTTATTTACAAGCAATTGAAGTTCACTATAAGCTCCTTTTGTAGTTTCTTTTGAGGTTACAATATTCTAAATGAGCAATTGTCTGGTCGTTGGATCGGGCGTGGGGGGGTCCCATTCCTTGGCTGGTTCGTTCCCCGATCTAACCCTCCCTTAACTTCTTCCTCTGGGACTATGTCAAAAATGAAGTTTTTGTTCCACCAATGGCAACATCTTTGGAATATTTGAAAGAAAGGATACGTGAGGCTGTTAGAAAAGTTCAGTGTGATATGCCACAAAATGTATCGAGGGAAACAGAATACCGCTTCGATGTCTGCAGAGCCACAAAAAGAGCTCATATTGAATTTTAATAGCTTGTAAATAAAGCTTTTGAACTCTTATTTATTTGTATCGCTTGCTTTTCGCTGTAGCTTTGTAGTTTTTTCATAATAAATGTTTAAAATGGGGAAGGTCATTTGTAATTACCCGGTGTGTGTGTATATATATATATATATATATATATATATATATATATGTAAAGAACGACGCTTGTGTAAAAGAGCGTTCCGCACAAGATGAGGAGGGAGAACGAACAAATGAAAAATGAGGTACCTCCCAGGAATCGAACCCGGGATCATCCAATTGTCGGTCGGATATGCTAACCACTGCACCAAGGTCCCTGATCAGTCACAACTCGTAATTTTCCTACATACGAGCGGAATCAAATGCCCTGAGGGGACACCTTCTCATGCTGTACAGTGTACATATATACATTTTAACTGCAAACAACACACAGTATAATTAATGTAAAGAACGACGCTTGTGTAGAAGAAACGTCCGCACAAGATGGGGAGAGAGAACTAGCAAATGAAAAATGAGGCACCTCCCAGGAATCGAACCCGGGATCATCCAATATATATATATATAAAATCACTCACAGGTTCGCTCCAAAGGAGCTTAATTTTTAAAAGGAAAAGGAGAACAAAGGTTGCCTAGAAAAGCATATATACCAGCTAACGTTTCGGTAGAATCGCGCATCTTCAGAGCGAAAAATTTAAAACACATTGAAAAGCTAGTTACAAAAATTAAAAATTACAGATAAAATTTTAAATAATTTTTAAATAATTCACACTGTTCGGAAAAAAATATATATACATATATTACCTTTTGGTAACACTGGCCAACAAAATGAAACGTTTTTTTCTCATCACAAACATGATCACACTTTTCTTAATGCAATATTCGCGCTCATTCCGAATCTGGTTTTATTTCTTTTCTAGCACGTATAGTTATATAGATACACTGGTTTTGATATTTTTAAGTTTTTGATATTGCTATAAGAAAATTTATGGATGTATAGATCACACTTAGGAATGCTAAACAACAAATACCTCATATACCTTATTCAATGTACTTATAAATAAAGAATATATACATTATTTTATTAAAAGCGTTGTGAGTGTGATTTCCTTTTGTAAATTTGGCCTGGATTGTCACGATACAGCATCCAACAATGGTGTCAAATTCAGTGTCATTCAAAACCTCCCTTATTTGTAGCCCAACAAAAATTCCTTCCTTCAATTTTGCTGCAGTAACCTTCGGAAATTTCCTTGAAAGGTATTGGAACCCTTCAGAATTGACTTTACCCATTGCTTTAACAAAATTCTTCATTAAACCAAGTTTAATGTGAAGAGGTGGCAGATAGATCTTTTGGGGATCCACTAAAGGGACAGACTGGACATTGCTTATCCCTGGGACATATGTATACCTAAGTGGCCAGTCACTTTTGGTGTAATGTTCTATAGTGGCGCGACTGTCCCACAGGCAAAGGAAACAACAAAATTTTGTGAATCCTGACTGCATACCCATAAGTATTCCTATAACTTTTAGAACTCCACAAACATTCCATTGATGACTGTCGTATTTGATTGCCTTAAGTAGTATATCCATATTGTCATATGTCTCTTTTAGATGGACGGAATGGGCAATGGGGATGGATGGCATTATATTACCATTATGCAAAAGAACTGCTTTCACGCTTCTCTGCGACGAATCAATAAAGAGGCGCCACTCAGATGCCACATACGTCTGAGATATGGCTTGTAAATAGTCCATTGATGTCATGGCAATAACAGAGAGGACCGTCTACTGAAAAGAATGCTGTTAATTCAAAATTCCGCTTTCGGTAGTAACTAATACGAACATTGTTCTCAAGTAAATTGTTCTCATTTAGTCTTGAGGCGAGAAGCTCTGATTTCTCTTTAGACAGCGATAAGTCTCTAACAAGATCATTCAACTGTCCTTGGGTTAACTTTTTAGGCTCTAAATGTCTACCTTCAAAAGTGTACTCTGGTTCTGTAGATGGTCCGGAAACGCCAGTTGCACCTTCATCACTTTCCATGTCATCTATGATAGAATCTAGCCTATCACTTGGGGGAATTGGAATGGGCAATGTTTCATCATGTTTTACTGGTCTACGTGCTGAATCCAAGTTTGGATATACAATCTGGTGTTTGTTCTTGGCAGAAAACCCCATTAAGTTCACACTACAAAAATAACAGTCTTCATGATGATCTCTCGGCTCCCTCCATATCATGGGTATGGCAAATGGCATTGAAGCTTTCTTTTGTTAAGCCAATCACGTAATCCATTTGAACAGCCAGAACAGATTTGATGTGGCGCCCATGGTTTATCTTGGTCACCTAGATGGCAACCAAAGTATAGCTTGTATATTTTCTTAATGTCGGTTGTAATACTTCGTCGCTGTGTTTTAGTTGTCAACTGGCCGCATACGAAACAAAACTTGTCGGGGTCATTCTTACATTGTCGAGGCATGTTGACTGACCTGAGCAAACTATAAATTAAAAAAAAATGTACACCAACTTGACACAACAAGTTCTTGGACTGGACTGATCTTTTGACACACAAAGCACGGCGTTGTTGCCTGAATCACAATGCTGCTAGACGTAAAAGCTCACACCTGAAATACATAAGATGTATAATTAAGATAATTGAAATAAATAAGATGAATAAACTAAAAAAACACAATAAAATAAACACAATCAAATGTTGAAATATTAGTATTTTGCCTATTTAAAATGGTTAAATCTGTGTAGTTATATATATGCCTTCATCTTGAAAACTATACGTGCTAGAAAAGATCTGAATGCAGTTTTGGAATCAGCGTGAAAAATGCTATCCAGCCACCACAAATTTTACTCTGATGAAAAATCTTTGTTGACCAGTGTAATTAATTAATTATACCTTTTGGTTAGCTTCCGCCCGAATTGTTCATTCTGACGAAGGTCAAGCTTTTCACTCCACCTTAGACCTACAGTTTAACGTGGAATTCGAACCACGCCCCATCAGCAGCCCAGCGTCTTAACCACTAGGCCACCTAGGGTACCCATTTATCTACCAACCACTTTCTTTATTGTGTGGAAAGATGAACAGCTGGGTTTTGCTGCGCGCCGGCTGCCATCGGGTCTCGAACCCGGGCCCGATGGATTCGTAGTCAGCGACGCTAACCACTACACCACCGAGGCGCATTATATATATATATATATATATATATATATATTGATGAATAATTTTCATATATATATATATATATATATATATAAATTTGATCAGGAACAATAATAGAATCTTTATTGCCCGACGTTTCGTGTTTGCTACCCATTTTCAAACTAAATGTCAAAGCTTCCTACCCAATGTCAAGGCTTAGCTTTGACAATGGGTAGGAAACCCGGAACGTCGTCCAATAAAGATGATTACCTCTTTTCTGTTCTTGTTCCTAATCAAATTGAAGATTGGACTCTTTAGAAGTTATTCTTTTTAGAAGATTATATATATATATATATATATATATATATATATATATATATATATAGAGAGAGAGAGAGAGAGAAATATTCCAGACTTCAGCTATGAACTCCAGATTCCCAAGCAGTCATGCGTGTATTTCGTTGCTACGTACATTTTTTAATCGCGTTTAGGATCTTTTCCAAATGGACGACCGCACAGGATTTAGCTGAAAATTTATATACTAATAAATTTTTATATTCTAATGACGAAAATCACATTATTTTCCTGGAGAAATATGCGCAACATACGAAAAAAATTGCATTTATATGCGCACTAGTTTGCATGGCGCATGACCGTTATCTAGTTTACACCGCTCATGACGCCCGGATACGAGGTTGCTGTGTGGCCCCCAATTAATTGAATGTCCGGTTAGGTTAATTGACGCCCTTGACGATTGGTTAGGTTAAGTAGTGATATTTTCGTTAAAACTAACGAAAATATCATGACTTAACCTAACTAATCGTCAACGGCGTACAGTTGACCTAACCGGGCATTCAATTGACCTAACCTGGCATTCAATTGACCTAACCGTGCATTCAATTGACCGGGAGCAACTCTCAAATAGATAGATCACAGCACTGCATTATCACATGCTCACACTACAACAATAATATTCAGACTAAACTAGGTCTAAGCAGGCAACAAATAAACATTAATAACAACAACAAAAATTACTGTTTATGCGAGTTCGTATGGAAAAAAAGGTACGCAAATGAAGATTTATTTATTAAAATATTATTAAATATTGCAAATTTTAATAAATAAAGGATATTATTCGCGTTTTATTTTGTAAAACCCACTGCATAACATTACATAATTTAGATAACGGTCATGCGCCATGCAAACTAGTGCGCATTTAAATGCAATTTTTTTCGTATGTTGCTGCGCATATTTCTTCAGGAAAATAATGTGATTTTCGTTATTAGAAAATAAAAATTTATTAGTACAAATTTTCAGCTAAATCCCGTGGGGTCGTCCATTTGGAAAAGATCCCGCGTTTATCCTTCAGTGCGTTTAGATTTACTATGAACTGGTTAATTATCATAAATTTAAGAATCTACAATGGTGTTAAATCTTCTACTAAGCTACGTTAATTTTAATAGTAGTTTTAATCTATTATATCAACTGGATAGGCCTACGGCATTTCCAGTTCCACCACGTGCTTCTGATATGAGGTCATTCTCCTAGTTTATTTACAGTTATTAGTGTAAGACCAGGGAATGGCAGAAGACAGCGGGGTAGACCGAGAAGGAGATGGAGGGACGAAGTGGAGGAGAGCTTGCGAAGATACGACTTGCCCAGGATGCAAGAGCTCGGGGAAACGGGAGTGCTGCTGGACAGGGCGGAGTGGCGAAGGAGGCTGGCTCCACTGACAGCCTAACTAGCCTACCTGGGAGCTGAAGTATGAAGTATGAAGTGTAGATTCATTTACTTAAATATACTTTAGTGCAGTTCTCAATTGCACTAGTCTAAATATATCGATTGGACAGGCCTACTACACTTCCACTCCTCCTACGTGCCTCTTTAGCTGAGACCATTCTTCCAGTTTGTTTACAATTCCAGTTTGTTTACAATTTTTGGCATGATTTATAAGTTTGTTTTGTTTGTTATATTTATTATACCTTAGCGTTATTTTATTGAGTTAGTTTAGTGAAACTAACTTATGTAATTTGTATTTCTATGAAACAACTTCTTTATTGCTAATAATTAATATAGGACGTTTTCCAGTTTATGTACCGTTTTCTACAGTACATTACATACAGCATAGTAAACATCCTGTGCCCAAGTGACGAAAGTTATAATGTGGGTTAGGTTAGGTTACGTTAGGTTAGGTTAGGTTAGGTTATCAAGAACTCATTTTTGATCACTCATTTTTGATCTGAAAAGAAGCAAAAATAAATTATATGAAAAACGGTACACAAACTGGAAAAGGTCCTTAATATATACTGTATATTAAATAAATACTTGTTACAAATAGTATTTGTCCTTTCTAACGTACTCAACATTTAGAATCACTTCTGTTTTTAGTTACATAAATTTGCTACGAAAACGGGTGTTCGTGAGACAGGTGGTTCACGCTGTATTCCAATTGTAAATCCTTTTAGTGTCGTTCTAAACTGAACTCATGTCTTCGTGTGATAGGAAATTATCTTATTTAATCTCCCGTAAATTTTGGGAAACCTCGCAAACATCCCCCTTAGTTTTGCTTCCAAACAAAAGTAAACTAATGAGACTCCGAAAATCGAGAAATTTGATTATTCTCTCTGTAGCTCTAGTTACAATCGCCGCGACCTTCTTCTCGATATTGATGGTGACGTAACGATTTGTAGATTTTGTCGAATGAAAGATTATTTTGGTTATAAATTAATTGAATTAAAATTAGAAATCTTTGATCGTATTAGCGTAAATTCAAAAGTTAACGCGACTGTCACCGAAAAGAGTACAGCTTTTTTTTCGATTGAATTCGGATAAATTTCGAAAGATTTCGACACAAATAATAATCCATGAACCGTTAAATATCGACCAAGCCGTTCCTCGTTTTCCATAAAGAGTTTCGGCAGCTGAAAAATAGTCCTCTCCATTCGAGAAAGCCTTTACGAGGAGTTTCGTGTCATCGTCTGGAATTCTCGCGTATCGGCCGCCTGGCACGGTGTGAACGTCATAAACTGAAATCAATAATGTAACATACTCTGATTTAAACCACTGGAAACATGTATAAAATCGTATATTTGACGTGTCTTTAGTGGTAGTAGCACTATTTGGTAATCAAGATGAACAAGATTGTAAAATTTTATAAAGCCCTTTTAATTTCCCCCTAGAACTCACCCACCCCTACTCCAACCAGCCACCCAAAAATTTGCATGTAGAAAAGTCTTGGACCAAAATTTTTGAATTTTTCGAAACTGCGAAAAACATTTTTTACTTTTTCATTTAGTTAATAGGAATTTAAACCTTTACTAAACACTTAATTAGAATGTTCAGCTTAATAAATCAGAGCTGAAAGAATATTTTTAAAATTTACTTTTAATTATTGCCATATCATTCTTAAAATTATTATTTAAATTGTTATTATCATGAACTATAAGTGTCACCCAAACATTTCAATTTTAACACGGTTAAAATATTATTAACCTAATATTATCGAGTAGTGTTATTCATATATTATAATTACATAAAGACGAGTAGAAATAAAACAATAGAATTTCATTTTAGAAGAAAGAGGAACCCTTTTCAATTGAATGGAAGGAATACGGTCAAAAAGCGAACGAAAAAGAACTTTTTTGATTTGAAAGAGGAACTATTGAAATCCGGTCGACCATCCATAAAATAAGATTCTCCAATTCTTCCTTCTGAGTTACTGTCATATGGATATTATTTCTTATATTTGCCTTTTTATACAATACGATTGTTATACTCCCATGATTGCAAACTGTAGAACTTCGCTATTTATGTCTAAGTCCTCCCTAATAAAATCCATATATATATATATATATATATATATATATATTAGGGAGGACATAGACATAAATAGCGAAGTTCTACAGTTTGCAATCATGGGAGTATATATACTGTATATATATATATATTAAGGTAGGTTGATGTTCCGCATTTTTTTAGATATCGACTTTGGACTAGTCGAGATAGCCAGGGCTTAATATGATAATAACTGACAAAATTTCAGATCCCTAGCTTTAACCGTTTTTTGAGGAAACCGTTTCAAAAATCGTCAAAAAATCGTACCGAAAAATATCGCATTTTCGCAATTTTCGGCCGAAAAAAAACATGCTATTTTCATAAAAAAATCCCGAAAAAAGTTACAATTTTATCGAAAAAAAGTAAAAAACATGTACAGAGTCAAATAGACACATTTAGATCCCAAGATCATAATTTTCACTGTAAGAGCCCTTAGAAGCAAAGGAAGGCCTCATCTGGCGGCTTAGGGCTTTGGCCAGAATGTGTTTGTACCTTGATTCGAGTCCATAAACAGTATGGGAAGCTTCAGATGTCAGCTTCACGGCCCTTTCAACACTCTGAGAATGTGAAGGCAGATCAGGCAGCTCCAGCTTGGTGCCATTCAGCAATGCTTCTTGAAGCTCCTGCTCAGAAAAGTCTTCTGTGAGAGCAGGTTCACAGATGCAACTTTGAAAAAGGTTGATTAGTTCTGACCAGTGGGTAGCTTCAATGTTGATGGCTGTGATCCTCTTCAGCCTCTTCTTGGCTGGCTTCCCAATTCTAAACAATAATAATTAATTTATTTTTTATTCCAGTTTAAGATTTAATCCCTATTAGTCTCAGAATTGCTGATTTAAATTAAACTTAAATAAAAAAAAAAACCGAGTTTTATAAATCCCCATAATCGAATTTTTTTTCAGAAAGAAGGTAAGATTATTTCCATTATCAGAGGGGAAGGGGGAATTGGGATAAGAAAATGTGAAAAAAAATTCGATTATGGGGATTTATAGAACTCGGGCCTTTTTTTATTAAATAAATCCCCATAATCAAATTTTTTTTCACATTTTTTAAATTAATAAATGCTTACCTGATGGACAGAATTTTCTTGAGAGCAGCTTCTCTCACTTCCAAGTCATCAGACTTCATCATGGAGTACAGCACATTCTCGGGCAGCAAGGCAAAAGCATTCTACTTCAGGTTCTTCAAAGCAACACCCTGGATTTCTTCAGACTGCTGCTTGATCCTCTGGATCATGTTGAAGATGTACAGCTGCTGATTGTGGAACTTGCTGTCCCTTTTGATCTCAAACCAACTGACTGCATACACTTCCACAATGAACTTGATGGCCTGGTAAAGCTTATCCTGTAGTTCTGGAGGGTAAGCACCTCTGGTCCACAGACACATCAATCTAATTGCCAAAGTCAACCATCTTGCATGGTTTAATGGTCCAATTTTCCAGGCAGCAAATCTTGGGTTGACTTTGCCCTGACAATTCCAAGCACATACTCCAAAAAAGCCTCTGGTTGCTACTGAATCATTCAGTGTCTCCTCATCAAATTCCATGTCATCCAGGGGGCCACTGAGTTTGGTGAATTCCACTTGTGGCAGATCTTGGTATCAATTTCACAGAGTTTTCCCAGCGGACCAGTGAAAGCAGTGGACTTTTGGTACTGCCATCAAGATGCTTGAAAACAGCTCTGAAAGGAAGCTCATTCTGATGGAGTGAACAGCCAATGGTGTGCAATTTCCGCTCAATTTTATTTTCCAGAGCTATTACAAGGCCTCCCTCCCAGTCAGTGTTTGTATTTGTGTTGTCAAGGAGGACAGCTTTCAGGTTATGAACACTGTTAAACTTCTCCAAGACACTAGCAACTTCTTCACCAAGAAGAACTCCAGTCGCACCTTTAATTGGAATGACTCTGTGAGTAAGATATGTTCCACTTTCAGTTCCCGGCTCCTTTGTGAAAGTCAAATGGTGCTCTTGTCCCTTTCCTTTCTTCAGCTTGGTCTCCCCATTTTCATCCTTAACTTCTCTGTACAGCAAAGTGTCCTTGTCAACTTTCCCATCAACCCCAGTACAGACTAACTTTTCCAGACCCTCATTGTGCTTTTCATCACTTTTCACTTTCATTCTAGCTTTTTCCCTGTCCATTTTCGATTTATCAACTATTATCTGTTTCACATCAAGGCCAGGCTTAAGCAGGTCCATAGCTTGTAAGTCCAGGAGGAAGGCATTAGCAAGACTTGCCCCAAGATTGGAAGAAACATCACCCCAGATCAGTTCCATGGCATATCTGGTGGTTTTCAAAAGCTGTAACCTACACTTGGGTGCCTCCTTGGCTTGAACTCTTCAGCTTCACCACCAGATGGCTGAAATGAAAATAAAAAATAAGTTACTAAAGCGAAAATGGGGGAAAATATGGGAAAAAGTAGGGAAAAATATGGGTAAAAATCGACGAAAATGGGCGGAAATAAGAATAAATTACTTAAACGAAAATGGGGGAAAAAGTGGGAAAATAGGGGGGGGAAATGGGTAAAAATTCAGGTAAAAAGTCGGCGAAAATGGGCGAAAAAAAGAATAAATTACTAAAGCGAAAATGGGGGAAAAAGGGGGGAAATAGGGACAAAAAGTAGGGATAAATTTGGGTAAAAATGGGATAAGATATAAGAAAAAAAATATATTACCTCTCCTGATTCTCCTGAGTTGGATTCAAAAGAAATATCTTGTGAAGGTGTGGAGGCAAAAGTGGCCAAATCCACTTCCTGCTGCTGTTGAATCTGCTTCTGTAATCTTTCTGCTTCAGCTGCAGCCCTCTGGTCTCTCTTCACAGCAGCTTTATCCACAGATCCCAGCTGGAAAGAGCCCTTGGGTCCTATTTTGGCCCTCTGATCTCTCAAGTATTCCCTCTCCTCTACTGGGACCTGAAATATTAAAGTATATTAAATAGCGGATCTAAAATAAGAGATAAAATCCTGAAAAAAAATTGATTATTAATTTCTATTACCAGGGGGGGGAAGGAAGATTACAGGAGGAAAATACGGATATTTTTCAATTACAAGCATTGAATTTCCTTCCATTTAAAAGGCACCTAATCGCACTAAGTTAGGCCAGTTAAAAGTTAAAAAATAATAGCATTACCTTCTTACTGGGAGGACAAGTGCAGATTATTGCTGTGTTTGACAATTTTCTTTCTTGCACTTCACAGCATTGTCATCACAGGGACGAACAGGTAGCTTACAGGTGCAAGCAGAAATGTCAAAAAGTTTATCCAGCTTTTCCTCCAGATTCTGCTCCTGGACTGTAGAAAGAGATTTCCTGTTTATCTCTTTTGCTTTCTTGAAGCACACTTTATCCACCAATTTTACTACATAATATTCATCATACAGGGGCAGCCGCGGGTTCACTGCCTGCCAGATCTCAATCACATCCTTTGCTATCATTTTAGCAATATCATAGTCTTTCAAGTCCGGGCAGGAGCGGCTCGCAGGTAGGCACTGTGGAACTGCAGCACCCCCATGATCTTATGATCTTTATATTTAAATATTTAAAATAGCCTCTCTGATTGTTTTTTTCAATGAACTTTGAGTTTTTAAATCAGATTATATCCTTTTTTCCTTAAACTATTTCAATGCCGAACGAATGAATCACGTAAGTAGCTTCAGCCTTCCCTTGGAACTGCATACTTAACAGTTCCAGATTTTGTTCGAAACGCTTGAAACCTCGGTGGCGGACGTAGAAGAGCGAGTCAGAATCGCGGGTTTAAGAGGATCCAAAGCACTGTGGACAGAGCAGTGCCGATTTGTTTGTTTGACGTGGTAGTTGTGTTGCTGTATCGTTTGCTAATTCGAAATTTAATTTCCGAATTGCATTTATCAATGATTCGTTATCATTTATTTTTTGTCGTGAGATTGAAGTTAATTATATAATAATTGGATTATTTACAATATATAGCTTTCATTTCTTAAATATTTTTTCGCTCAGAATAAAAACAGAAGAATGGAATTTGTTTATAAATAAAATTTTTGGCAAATTCGAAATTACCCGTTAAGCGTAAGTACCCTATAATTGATTTTATGATACTATTTTACTTATTTTTATGACTGAGTAGTGAGTAGTTATCTATTCATCTATTCGACTTTCTCTCTCTCTCATATATATATATATATATAATCGACACAATTGTTCGCAATTTCTGAGGCAGCACCCCCATAACTGAAAGTCAAGAGCCGCCACTGAGTCCGGGTGGCTGTTTTGGAGGAAATAACTGTACTGAATAACTT
This sequence comes from Bathynomus jamesi, assembly GCA_023014485.1. Lineage (NCBI taxonomy): Eukaryota > Metazoa > Arthropoda > Malacostraca > Isopoda > Cirolanidae > Bathynomus > Bathynomus jamesi. The sequence continues at coordinate 940,449 of JAJOZX010001093.1, read as the reverse complement.
GGCGGAGGGTAGGAGGCTCTGAATTTTTTGGCACTATCACTTCGAGTTAACACTGCAGACTTCCGTTTTTCACCCATTTTTATGAAATATCTGAAAATAAACACAATTAAATGAACGCATCATAAAATAACTTAATTTAATACACATTTTATAGGTAAATATCATTAAAAAATACAAAATAATACACTAATAAACATCTACAATGCATTTACAATAAGTTTCAAGCATCGTTTTGTTAAAAAAGCTGAATTTTAATTGATTATTTTGATGAAATAAGGTCCGATATTTTGCTTGTTTATATTGCGCTAATGCCGCGCGCGCGATTTTACGCGTAAAATTCGGCAATTTTACAACTTAAAAATAATTAACTCCTCAAAAAATACAATCATTTTCACAAATATGAGTTGGTGCAACGTTTTTTATACATTACTACCTTTCTATCTAGACTA
>JAJOZX010001093.1:885000-937500 GCA_023014485.1 Bathynomus jamesi | reverse complement strand
ATGAATTATAAAAATACGAATTTATACTGGAAATCTGCCCGGGTTTTAACAATCTGCCTTTTATGGTCAAGTTTCGATGTATATAAAAATAAAATGAAAATTAAAAGTTAATAAAGTAGCATACAAGTTTACCAAAGATTTAGTGTTCTACCCTTCTTATCTAAATCTGTTTTGAAGGAATTCAAAACACAGGATCGAGTTGAAAAAGACCTTTGCTTATGTTGAAGTTATTTGAAAGTTGGATAATGGCAGACTCAAGAATATTTCTATTAACAATGTTGCTAGAGTGGAATAAAACTGAAGCATTATTCCAATCAATACAGTGGGATAACTCTGACAAATGGACAAAAAGAGCACTGGACAACTGTCCTGTTCTAACGGAATATTGATGCTGTTTTATACGTGTGTGCAAATCCTTTCCCGTCTGATCTATGTAAAAGGAATCACATTGTTTACAACCAATTTTATAGATAATGCCTGAATTATTGGTAGGGCTATTTTTTACTATGATATTTTTCACAATATTGTTATAATATGAAAATACTACATTAATATCCAAAAGTTTAAGTACATTAGCAATGCCTAAAAAGCCCGGGAAAAATGGAAGTACTAAAATATTTTTTGACAAAGTACGAGTGTTATTATTGACGCGATAGAAAGTTCGTTTTGCCTTGTTGAGACAAGATTCCATAAACGCAGATGGATAACACAGATCACTTCCAATACCGTTGATTTTTTCCAATTCGGCATCGATGTATTCCGGACTGGCGATCCTAAGGGCGCGGAGAAACATTGATGAAAAAATGGCCTTCTTACTGGGGGTGTCATGTCCCGAGTAAAAGTGTCCCCATTCTCGGAACTATCTCTCATTCACATGTAAAAAATTCCATGGATCTTACTGAAAAATTGAATAATGCACGGACTGAAACTAACGATAGATTGATTAGTTTTGACGTTTGTTCATTTTTTACAAAAGTGCCGATTGACGATATGCTTAACTTTCTCTCCCAAGAATTACATAAGTATGACCTGCCACTACCTTCACACATTGTTTTGGAACTTATTAAGCTTTGCATCAAAGACTGTAAATTCACTTTCAATAACGAGTATTATCAACAAGTTTTTGGGATGGCCATGGGCAACCCCTTATCGCCCCTCCTCTCCAATATTTACATGGAGTTTTTCGAAATTACTTACATTCCGAGAATCCTGGGGGTTGGCATCCCTTGGTTGCGGTACGTCGACGATATTTTGTATCTGGCCCATGAATCGTGACCTGGATAACTTCCTCCTTCAGTTAAACGATCAAGTCCCCTCCATTAAGTTTACTTTAGAAGTGGAACACGACAATTCAATCGCATTTTTGGATGTGCGTGTACATAGGGAAAGCCCAGGTTTTAAGTTTAGTATCTATCGGAAAACAACAAACAATTTGTCCTACGTACACTTTTACTCGGACATGACACCCCCACTAAGAAGGCCATTTTTTCATCAATGTTTCTCCGCGCCCTTAGGATCGCCAGTCCGGAATACATCGATGCCGAATTGGAAAAAATCAACGGTATTGGAAGTGATCTGTGTTATCCATCTGCGTTTATGGAATCTTGTCTCAACAAGGCAAAACGAACTTTCTATCGCGTCAATAATAACACACGTACTTTGTCAAAAATATTTTAGTACTTCCATTTTTCCGGGCTTTTTAGGCATTGCTAATGTACTTAAACTTTTGGATATTAATGTAGTATTTTCATATAACAATATTGTGAAAAATATCATAGTAAAAAATAGCCCTACCAATAATTCAGGCATTATCTATAAAATTGGTTGTAAACAATGTGATTCCTTTTACATAGGTCAGACGGGAAAGGATTTGCACACACGTATAAAACAGCATCAATATTCCGTTAGAACAGGACAGTTGTCCAGTCTCTTTTTGTCCATTTGTCAGAGTTATCCCACTGTATTGATTGGAATAATGCTTCAGTTTTATTCCACTCTAGCAACATTGTTAATAGAAATATTCTTGAGTCTGCCATTATCCAACTTTCAAATAACTTCAACATAAGCAAAGGTCTTTTTCAACTCGATCCTGTTGTTTTGAATTCCTTCAAAACAGATTTAGATAAGAAGGGTAGAACACTACTAAATCTTTGGTAAACTTGTATGCTACTTTATTAACTTTTAATTTTCATTTTATTTTTATATACATCGAAACTTGACCATAAAAGGCAGTGTTAAAACCCGGGCAGATTTCCAGTATAAATTTGTATTTTTATAATTCATTTCATCTTGTGCTAAAAATCGATATTTTTCTTTACAAATCTGTATGCCTCTCTGATAATCCTTTAATAATTTTTAATTTTTATTTTTACTTCTCCGTTTATTGCACATATATATATTAGGGTGATTCAAATATGGGGGTAAAAAAAAAAAAAATTATTTTAATGTGTTCAACCCTTTAAATGGTTCATTTCAGCATAAAAATAACTATCCTAAAATATTTTAGCAAATTTTTAATTTTTAAGGGTTGCTACCAGCAATTAAAAATTGACAGAACGACTCAAATTGTCAAATTTTTCCACACTACCCAGGAGGTACAGTACAAGGCTCATTGCTTTTTTTTAATGTGGAAAGCTCCCCCGTAGGTCCTACCATAACCACAAGCATGCATAATTAAACTAGAATGATATTTGAGACATTAGCTGTCCTTACTTCATCAATGTGTCTTTTTTTCTATCAGGGTAAACAGCCCTGTAGCTTTTCACTACTTGTAGCAAGAATTGTTTTTGATCTTCGTCATGTGTTAGTATTTTATTATATTCATCCATTAATTTTACTCCTCTTTCCGCTATATCATTCACGACTTTCCACTGTTTGATAGATTTCTTAGCGGAGTTAAACTCATCATCATTATGCCATTCTTTAGCATCTTTGAGTAAAAATTTTGAACTAAATTCTGTTATTATAAAGAATCTTTGAGTATTTGATGTGACAAAATCTTCTAATTTCTTCGTTAGAATAAGTGCAGGATCTAGAAAAGCCCGTTTTGCAGGAAGAGTTTCTGTTTTATTTTGCAAGGCCTTTACCATTTTGTTTTTTGTTTCAGTAGGCACTTCATCATCATAAAAGGCCAACGCTACCAGTTCTTCTGATAGGTACCAGAGGTGACTTAACAGTTTTTTAATAGCAACAAATGCAATTGTGTCATTTATTTGATTGTAGACTACAAGATTCTGTAATAATTCCAGATCAAGACGAGGAGCACAAGATGGCACAGGAGCTGTAAACCATGCCTTTACATATAACTGAGTAGCAAATAGACAGATGTCTTTTAGTCCTTTTTTGTCTTTTACTGAAATTTTGAACTGAGATTTGAACAAAAAATTTTAATGAATATGTAATTTTGGCCATCCACCTAGCCCGACGAAGTCCCGCTGGATGTTTAAATTTGATTCCACCTTTTGGTTCACCTCCCAAAAAAATAATTGTTAACTGCAATAGTTCTAGGTAATCGTCTCTTGGTTGGAATGTGTCTAGTTGATTTGCTGCAAATATATTATGTCATCTTTGATGTCATGAATATTTTCATAGATATCTGGATCTGATAATACTGTTTCGTAGTTCTCCTTATTAATGCTTGACCATTTTTCTCTGAACTTCTTAAAAAGGACTATATCTGGGCCAGAAGATGGTTATAAAGACTTTGAAACAACAGCTTCCAGCATAATTTCAAATATGTGGTGTCGACATGCCAGCCACAATAAATCGTTGTCGAGTTTTTGTTCTAGAAGAATAGCTGCACCATTTCTAGGACCAGTATTGGCTGCCGTTGTATCGAAACACACGCATTTTATTTGTTCGCAGATGCCCCATTCAAGCGATGTCTGATTGTTGGCATTAAAACTAGAGACGCATTTCTGCCACTCAATTTTGCAACATCAAGACTTCCTAATAATTTATCATCAAACAATTTTCTACGTTTGCCTACCTTACTTTTCCATGTTGAAGGTTGTGCAGCACAGAAACCAGATTCATCACTTTTACTCTCCTCTGATTCTGATTCTGATGATGTACTGGTGAGTATGACAGCCTCTTCATTCTTCTTTCTTTTGATCTCTTCTTCTGCTTTCCTCTTTCATAATGTTGCTTTTCTGCTGCTCTTTGCTCTTTTTTAGCAACAGCCTTATCAATGGTACCCATTTTTCCATGACGTCCTTTCTCACGTTGCATTTTCATCTTCTATTTTTATAAGCTGCATAGCATTCTCATGAGCAATGTCAAATAAGTTTTCCAGTTTATCTTTCCATTTTTCTTCTTTATTATTTAAATTTTGTGATCTTTTCAATTTGTTTGCTTTGTTTTTCTTAAGCAGCTGCCATTCCTTCAGTATTCCTTGAATTTTATCTACTACATGTACTCTGTTTTGCTGGTATTCCTGTTTTTTTTTCCAAACTGCTAGCACATCATCTGCAGTGGAGTAGCATGATTCTCTAATGCCTCGCTTTTTAATATTTCTGTAGTGCATGAAGAGGGCCATCATTTCCTTCTCTGATGGTAATACGGATGTTTTAGTACTGCAGAGGGCTGCCCAATTAGCCATACTTCAGTTTCTTTTCTTGTAGAACTTCTCCCAACTGAGCAACTAGGTGATGTTGGTTACAACGACATCGGTTACGATTCCGATGTGGACATCACCCAAACTTACGGACATATAAACACAGACTAGACAACTCCATAGACGACACCTGCCACCTGTGCCAAGACACACCACAAACAATTGAACACATTATGACGGACTGTACCGCTCTAGCACAACAACGAACACAACACAACATCACTAGTGCGCTGAACCTCTGGTCCACTCCGGAGAGGGCGATCGGTTACCTGCGTGCCGCCGGCTTGCTCGATCAGGGTGGGCTGATCGGCTAAACAACAACAACAACAACTAGGTGATGGTGAGTTAGGCCTAGCTTCCATAATCGATTAATTGGTATCAAAATTACGAGTTCCAAACAACAATTAAAAGCAAGCTAGTATATAAACCATTAATTAAAAATTCTGAAATATAAACAATTAAACATAAAATCATAAGTTGTAAAAACAAACAAATTGAAAAAAAGGGAAACTTTGACGCCTGGTAGCACATAGTAAATTTTATTTAAAATTCACCAAATTTGGCATACACTACTTTTTTGTCATAGGGAACAAAAATACAGGTTGAACAATTAAAAAAAAAAACTTTGATTTTTTTTGAATCACCCTAATATATATATATATATATATATATATATATATATATATATAGGTATGTATATATATATATATATATATATTATATATATCTATATATATATATAGGTATGTATATATATATATATATATATATATATATATATATTATATATATATATGTATGTATTTTATTTTTTTTTTTTTTTCTCTTTCTGTAACCTATATATAGGATGTACCCTTTTATGTACGTCAGTGTTCCTGAGGATGTCATTAGACGAAAGCGCTTGAGCACCAGTTTTGTGTTTCCTTTCCTTCGTGGTTTTATTCATCACAAATATTTTTTACGTGTTACTTTCGTGAAATAATTTTCATACATATATATATATATATATTCGCCATCAAGCACAAAATTTTTAAAAGACAAAAAAATACCAATTAGTATAATATTATTTTTTCTTTGTTTATTTTATTCTCTTTGGTAACAATAAAAAATTACCACAATCTAAACCAAATTGTTAGTGACCAGTAACTTTTCATGCTTTTTGGAAATTTTATTTCTAGGCGAACTTTTTTTCCGGGACTGTACCCTTTCTATCGGATTAACTAATTGAATGAAGTGAAGTGACCCTTCAAAAAATCTGCATCTTTAAAACTTACTGAATGATGATTGAATTCTCGAGTTGTTTCCCCCTTTTCGAACTAAAAATAAAACTTTCCAGAAAAAAAATGGCCGTATAGGAAACATTTCTGGATCGTTTCAAAACGTTTTATAAAACGAAACCTTTTATAAGCACACCCTCGTTCGCTGGGGAGTCACTGGCAAATTAATCTGTAGACATTAAGGTATAACACCATTTGTTTGACTTTACATTTCACATTTAACCTTTGGTTCAAAACCTCTCATGCTTCCCGACGGCATATTCAGATAAGAATGCCGTGATACTTGCCATTAGAATACAAAATTAAACGTTAATGCCAACATTAATGTTTAAATTTGTATGGATGTGATCTATTTTTTATGTAATGTATTCTTTCTGAATAAAGATTGTTTGTTTGTTTGTTTGAAATGTATACGAGTAGCCAAATATAAAATCTAACATGTGCTTTTTTATATATATATATATATATATATATATATATATATATATATATATGGTGCTCTTCCAATATGTGCTCTACCGCGAAACTGTGATCTACCATATTCCAACTAATATTCCATATTCTAGGCTAACTAACGAAAATATCACGACTTAACCTAACCAATCGTCAAGGGCGTATAGTTGACCTAACGATTGGTTAGGTTAAGTCATGATATTTCGTTAGTTAGCCTTATAAGGCTAGTTTCACGGTAGAGCACGTATTGGAATATGGTAGATCACAGTTTCGCGGTAGAGCACATATTGGAAGAGCACCTATATATATATATATATATATATTATATATAATATATATATAATATATATATATATATATATATATATATATAGTATATGTGTGTGTGTATATATATGTATGTTATGTATATGTATATGTATATATATTATATATATATATATATATATATATATATATATAATATATATATATATATAATTATACATATATATTATTGTAATTGGTTTACTCTTTGGGAAGCGAGACCTTAATTTATTAACACCAAACGTTTCGGAAGCACAAACCTCCATCCTCCTCAGTGGTCAAGTTTAAATAATGAATTATATTTAGCATGGAAAAGTTCTTTTTATAATATGTTCAACGATTCTATGCTCTTTAAATCTGTTCCATTATATGCACATCATAACGAGCCTTCACTACTAAAAATGGAGGGTTTATGATTCTGAAAGGCTCGGTGCTAATAAATTAACTTTAGATAGATAGATTGACAGATAGATGATCTGACACAATGGACACAACAGCGCTCCAAACATTTGGAATGAATTAAAGTTTTAAGGAATTACATTTTTTGGTAATTTTATTGTGGGACCTCACTTGGCATAAGTGACTGCTTTGATCTTTTGGGGCATGGACATGATGAAGTTTTGGCACAATTTCAAGCCATTTCAGACTGCCAAATTGTTTTTATAGCAGCTCAAACATCTTCGTGGGGTTCCTGGCTTCTTTTCAGAGATTTTCACCTTCAGAAGTTTCCACAGGTTCTCCTGACCTCAATACGATTGAGGTCAGGAGAGTTATCAGACTATTTCAAAGCAGAAATGTGATTTTCCATAAACCATTTTTTCACAATTTTAGTTGTTTGGAAAGATACGCTATCTTACTGGAACCAGGAACATCCACCTTCCTGTATCATTCTCAGAGCATGTTGTTCGAGAATGTTTAAATAGACATGGAAATTCACGGTCGTGCCGTTTAGACCTAACCAGAGTTTCCCTGTGTCTTGGACGCCAAAACATCCGCAAACCATGACATTTCGGGGGTGTTTCACGGTGGCAGTAGAGTATTTGGAATGATGTCGTTGATTGGGTGGACGCCTGATTTACAAATGCAAAAAACTTCACTTTTTCCTACGTGAAGGTCAAAATATGATAATTAAAACCCACTCTAATAGACAGAGTTTATTTCCACAACAGTTTCGATGCCCACTGGCATCCTCTTCGGGTGGATACAGAAAAACGAATGAACCAAAAATAAGAGGGAAAACAGTCCAGGGACCATTAAGAAATTCGCACCTAGGTTAGATCCCGTTCTCCCGACACTGGAAGAGCATTTTTATTAAAGGGATCCGCTTATAAGTACATTCGCACAAATTTAAAACTATCTTCTTGTTCTATACATACAGATTCTATTATTTTTGTACACAATTATTACATTTATTATTAAATTTATTACATTTAATATTGCATTATTATTTATTACAGAAATTTTAAATTTATTATTGCATTGATTATTACACTGTTGTTTATTATACAGAAATTGTAAACCGAAAAACGAATGAAAAAGGCGAGAAGGAAACAATCCAGAGACCATTAAGGAATTCGCACCTAGGCTAGATCCCGTTCCCACGACCTCAGAAGAGCATTTTTTTTTTTTTTGTATGTATAGAACAAGAAGATAGTTTTAATTTGTGCGAATGTACTTATAAGCGGGACCCGTTTAAAAAAAAAAAAAAAACCTTCTGGGTTCGTGGGAACGGGATCTAGCCTAGGTGCGAATTTCTTAATGGTTCCTGGACTGTTTTCCCTCTTGTTTTTGGTTAATTCGTTTTTCTGTATCCACCCGAAGAGGATGCCAGTGGGCATCGAAACTGTTGTGGAAATAAACTCTGTCTATTAGAGTGGGTTTTAATTATCATAGCCTGATTTACAGATGATCCCGTCCAAATTCCAGGACATGGCTCTCATGGCTGAGCAAAACCTTAGCCCATTGTTCAGTGGTCCAGTTAGCATATTTCTATGCAAAACGGAGACGCTTCTTCTGCTTTTCATTTGAGAGTGGTTTCTCGCTGATCTTCTTGCTATTAAATTACGCTCATTCAGAAGCTTCCGTAGAATGGTTCTTCTTCTGACTGAAATAGGGAGTTCCTTCGGCATCTGGGGACTTGTAATGAAAGGGTTAACCTTTGTCTTCCTTCTGATCACATTATCAGAGCGTTAATTATTTGTAGCCTGTCGGATCTTGTATTTGGTTTGTGCTCTGCATCCTTGGGAATGCTCCTTTAGACTTTATATACTGAAGTATTCGAAGTCGGAAGGCTACCTGGATTTGACCAGCCTTCTTCCCGTTTCCTGGCTAGTTTTAACCTGTGTAAATTAATAACGGCCACCCAACACACGACCCGCGGGCCGCATCCAGTCCCGGCCTCAAAATAGTTGTCGGAAAATCCCCATCAAATAAATGAAGTACAACTAAAAAACAGCATAAATATTAAAAGGAAAATCTAAAAATGAAAAAATAACGTCTTCAGTTTAATTTTGTTATTGTTATTGAAATGTTTTAGCATTATTGGTACGATTGCATTGTAATGCATTAACATAATTTGTTTCATTTTGACGGTCTATATTTTCCGAGTCATTGTTTGGAATGAATTTTTTTTTCATTCATATTTCAATAAAGAGGTCTGGTTCACGAATCGCTGAAGGTGATAAAAATCACCCATAAGCAAACAGAATTTGGCCATCCCTGCTTTACGTAATGCACACCAGGTGCTAAAGGAATAATCATGAATTTATAGACCTTTTCTTTGACAAAACGAGTAAAAGTAATATCGAAATCGTTGCGACTTCAATATAAAACTGATCATTTATGAAAATTATAACTGCATTTGTCCACAGTTTAATAAATGTTATTAAAATACTTACATTTTTTTTTAACTTAATAAATAAATGAAAATAATAGATAATATTAATACAAAGAATTTTTATGTGGAATAAAATGTGTAAGATTTATTTATTTATTATTTAAAAGGAGCCCAATGAAGGAAGAATAATGTCTAAATTCTATCTTTTCCCAATGAGCCTTGACTTTTGGTTTTCATTATTTTGAGAATAAAAATGTATTCCTATAATAAGTTAATTAACCCGTAGTTTCACATATTTAAGCGTGTGTTTCAATTCATGAAGCAAAGCCTATTTCATGACAAGTGTTGTTTTCTAATTGTAAAGCACATTAATACAAAAATCATAACTCAAAAAGAATATACGAGGTTTGTTCAAAAGGTATCCGGACTGATGCGATTATAGACAGAATAGGGTACTTACAGGGTTTGGGGCTTAATCTCCCTCAAAGTACGCTCCTTCTGAAGTCTGAAGCGACACACTTCACCCAACGATCCTGTCACTGGTGGAAACATTTTTCGAAAGCATTTTTCGGTGTGGCCAAAAGCTGCTCCGTCGAATTTCTTTTAATAGTCTCAACATCATCGAATCGGTGTCCTTTCAAGGTTTGTTTGAGCTTCGGAAACAAAACAAAGTCGCATGGAGCCAAATCCGGCGAATATGGAAACTGCTGTACTTAGGGGGGGGGGGCGTAGTATTTTTGACCAAAAATTGCTGGAGAAGTTGCGACGAGTGAAATGGCGCGTTATCGTGATGAAGCATCCAGTCTCCGGACTCCCACTTCTGCGGCTACTTTCCTCCGAACTGCTTCACGTAGATGTCTCAAAACTTCAATGTAAAATTCCTTGTTGATTGTTTGTCCCTGTGGAGCATATTCATGGTGCACAACACCTTCACAGTAAAAAAACAAGTAACATGAAGAAATCGCCGCTAAACAAAACACGCTTAACTTTATCGGCTCACCACAGTGGACTGACGATACACAATGAAGTGCAACCCTATCAGTGAACTTGTCTCGACATGCAGAGACATGTTTAGCACAGTCACAACTCCATGCGTGACCTTGTTCTAAAAATAAACACCCTGTCCGGATACTTTTTGAAAAGATCTCGTATTCAAGAATTTTCTGAGTGATTCTAAACGTTTAACCACGACTATAGTGCTACATAATTTGTATATGCTAAAATAACTATAAAGAAAACAGAATTCATATTATCTAAACTTGCGTTACGTAAGTATTCCAAAGGAGATAATGTAATATATGACTTCATAAGGCATGATTAGCAATAAGTATTCTTCGAAGAATCCTTCCTACCAAAGAAAGAAAATGAAACAAAAGAGATTAACGGAAAGGCCTCCTCTGACACGCCACTAAAGGATATTGCAAGAGCACTTTTCATAAGCTGTATTTAACACCCTGATGTATCCGCACCCTGTTATAATACTTCATTCGCAAACTTTCACCAATTAATCTCCACGAAACGCGAGTTCGTTTCACAAAAAGAGTCCTTGTTTTACGACTTGTACAATACGTGCATATTTAATAGCTGTAATTCCTTCAGAGAGAAAATACGCAGTATATTACATGATAATTAGAATAATAATAGTCTTACTGTACGAGGAACCCAGTCATTCATTTCTGTTTATAATTTCAAGACATCCGATTAAGAATATCAACAGATTTTGAACTAGTCCAAATTTTTGAATAGATAAACTAAATATATCGGCTGTCTTAAAATTAACAACAGCCAATTTACATTATCAACGATTGCCGTTACTCACTCGACATGGGAAAAAACAAACGTTTTTTAGGTTTTTGAAGAATCTCCTCTCTCTCTCTCTCTCTCTCTCTCTCTCTCTCTCTCTCTCTCTCTCTCTCTCCACTGTGAGAAAAATCAAGTAAAGAAGTAAAAATATTGTTTTATTTAAAATTAGGTAATTAACATTTTGGTAGCTGACGAAATTACGATCGAGCGACTAAATTTAGCACCAGGTTCTTCTTATAGAGTCATTTAGGCTCAGTAAAGAAGAAGCCTATAAAATCCCAGTTTGATAAAATAAACTTCAACAATAATTTAGTTACATCATAACTGAGGCCTCATTATACCGTAACATTTAATCTAAACAACTCTATCTTCACAGCCGAGAATTCCCAAAGGACTGACATTTCACGACTATCAAAAGCCGAATTTTGGGTTTATAGCCGAAAGCCTTTTCAGAATCTGCGAGATCCTTCCTCGTTTAACATCAAACACTCGGATTCACGGCTGTATTTATATAATTGCTACAAGTGTGAAAGACTGAGAAAAATCTCTGCTTTCCTTAGTATAAAGGGTAAACACAAAGATCAGTTTACATTCATGGGATGGTTTACATACCTGGCTATAATTTTCAAACTCTAAAAATCTAAGCAAATTTTAATTAGAGTCAGATTTAAAATTAATGAGGAATGTTTCAGTAACTTTAAGAATCTGGCTGACGAGGTGACAAACATAAATGAAAGATTTGTTTATCTTCATTCGGTGCTGCATAAGAAAATACTGTACTATACATCATTAAAACTTTGAAAGGAAACTTTAAAGTTCAAAATTTAGTTTTTGTTTTAATATATTTCTCATATTTTTGTTTATATATATATATATATATATATATATATATAACGTAAAGAACGACGCTTGTATAGGAGAACATTCCGCGCAAGATGAGGAGGCAGAACGAACAAATGAAAAAATGAGGTAACCACCCGGTAATCGAACCCGGGATCTTCCGATTGCCGGTCAGATATGATAACCACTACACCATGGTCCTCACTCGATCAAAAGTCGTAATTCTCCTACATACGCGCAGAAACCAATGCCCCGAGGGGGGCACCTCCCGCATGCCGCACCTATATATACATTTCAACTGCAAAGAACACGCAGTATAATTAACGTAAAGAACGACGCTTGTATAGGAGAACATTCCGCGCAAGATGAGGAGGCAGAACGAACAAATCAAAAAATGAAGTAACCACCCGGGAATCGAACCCGGGATCTTCCGATTGCGCGTATGTAGGAGAATTACGACTTCTGATCGCGTGAGGACCATGGTGTAGTGGTTATCATATCTGACCGGCAATCGGAAGATCCCGGGTTCGATTCCCGGGTGGTTACCTCATTTTTGATTTGTTCGTTCTGCCTCCTCATCTTGCGCGGCATGTTTTCCTATACAAGCGTCGTTCTTTACGTTAATTATACTGCGTGTTCTTTGCAGTTGAAATGTATATATAGGTGCGGCATGCGGGAGGTGCCCCCCTCGGGGCATTGGTTTCTGCGCGTATGTAGGAGAATTACGACTTCTGATCGAGTGAGGACCATGGTGTAGTGGTTATCATATCTGACCGGCAATCGGAAGATCCCGGGTTCGATTCCCGGTGGTTACCTTATTTTTTCATTTGTTCGTTCTGCCTCATCTTGTGCGGAATGTTCTCCTATACAAGCGTCGTTCTTTACGTTAATTATACTGCGTGTTCTTTGCAGTTGAAATATATATATATATATATATATATGGTGCGGCATAAGTCGCTTTACCAAGAATAATGATATCACCTTGAGAAGAATAATATTTATTACAGAAATTGTTCAAAGTATTCTCCATCATGTTCAATACTCACATTACATCTTTGAACCACTGAACAACAAATAGGGCAGCACAGTTCTTTGTTATTATTCAACGTCTCGAACTCTTGGCGTATCACTCTTCATGTGATCGAAGTTCTGAGATTTCTGGCCGTAGACTCTATCTTTGATTATACCCCACATTGAATAATTAATCAATGTGCTATGATTATTCAATGTGGGGTATAATCAAAGATAGAGTCTACGACCAGAAACCGTGGGACTTCGATCACATAAAGACTTTGATACGCCAAGAGTTCGAGACATTGAATAATAACAAAGAACTGTGTCGTGCTATTTGTTGTTCAGTGGTTCAAAGATGTAACGTGTGTAGCTGTGTACTGAACATGATGGAGGACACTCTGAACAATTTCTGTAATAAATAATAAATATTATTCTTCGCAAGGTGATTTCATTGTTCTCGGTAAAGCGACTTATGCCGCACCCATATATATATATATATATATATATATATAATGCGCCTCGGTGGTGTAGTGGTTAGCGTCGCTGACTACGAATCCATCGGCCCCTGGTTCGAGACCCGACGGCAGCCGGCGCACAGCAAAACCCAGCTGTTCATCCTTTCACACAATAAAGAAAGTGGATGGTAGATAAATGGGTACCTTAGGTAGCCTAGTGGTTAAGACACTGGGCTGCTGATGGGGCGTGGTTCGGATTCCACGTTAAACTGTAGGTCTAAGGTGGAGTGAAAAGCTTGACCTTCGTCAGAATGAACAATTCGGGCGGAAGCTACCTAAAGGTTATGAGACAGGAAGCTGGCTATTATACCTGCTGTAATTAGTGTTTATCTTGAAAGAGAAAATATAATTAGATTACTTCCAAGAGCGGCAAGTTTTTTCACAAAGTTTTTACAAAATGGTCGGAAAAGCGATAAAAAGTAATGAGTAACTTTGGAAGGTGTTTCAAGAGACGTCAGGTATTTCATACAATCTTCATTTGGTGATGTTGAAAACATCGGGATAATGAAACATCAGTAGCAAAGAGAAAGGGTAGATCACATGCATATACCCCCATATATATATATATATATATGGTACCCATTCATCTACCAACCAACGGAAGGATGGACAGCTGGGTGCGCGCTGCGCCCCTGGCTACTACCCTCGCCGGCAATAAAAAGCGAGCCAATGAATTTGTACTCAGCGACGCTAACCACTCTATATATATATATATATATATATATATATATATATATATATATATATATATATATATATATATAGACACATATATATATACAGTATATACACAGGGTGTCCGAAAATTATCAGTACAATTTTTGGCTGTTATTAAAAGTCAACCATGAAGTGTAGAAATTCCAGCATTGTCCCATTTTACAGAGAATCTCATTAAGTTTTTTCTGATACCAAGTTTTGACAAGTGTTTTAGAAATTCCAGTGTGTCCGAACATTATCTGTACAATTTCATCTTTTAATAAAATTCTTGATAACACACGTAAAATTCTTAAACAAGATTATTTAGAATCTGTATTTTCAAAAGTTTCTTTTATTAAAGTAACGTTGTTACAAACATTCGATATGTGCACCATTAGTGATTCGCAAAACATCCAATCGATACTCCAAATGTTGCCATGTACGCTGCAGCATATCCACATCAATTCGCTCAATAGCAGCTGTGATTCTTGCTTTTAAATCATCAATGTCTGTCACCCGCGTACATTTCTAAAAAACTTGTCAAAACGTGGTATCAGAAAAAACTTAATGAGATTCTCTGTAAAATGGGACAACACTGGAATTTCTACACTTCATGGTTGACTTTTAATAACAGCCCAAAATTGTACAGATAATTCTCGGACACCCTGTATATATATATATTATATATATATATATATATATTATATATATATATATATACAGGGTGGGCCGTAAGTTTCCATACATAGGAAAAATAAACATTTTTTTATGGACAACCATTTTTATTTATATAATATGCTCTACATGGTTGCCATTGTTTTGAAAACACATTTCAATACGTGTTCCCCACTGTTGATGAACACGCATTAGCACAGTTGACGTTATGCTTGTAATGGCGTTGGTGATACGTTCCTTTAGATGATTTATGTCTCGTATCTTTTCCTGATACACCATGGCCTTCAAGTGCCCCCAAAGATAGAAATCAAGGGGGGTGAGATCTGGGGATCTGGGAGGCCACTCCACAGGACCACGCCGACCAATCCAAGCATCAGGAAACTGCTGGTCCAAATACCGACGCACGTGAAGACCATAATGATGTGGAGCTCCATCTTGCTGGAAGTAAACTGGGAAGTTACCTTCCTCGTTTAGCAGGGATGGGAAAATCTCTTCTTGCAACATGTTAAGATACCTTTCGGCATTAAGATTTCCACTGACAAAAATTGGTCCAATAATTCTGTCACCCCATATCCCGGCCCACACCATCACTTTACCGGCACCTTGCATCTTCGTCGGACTCAGCCAGTTAGGGTTAGCATTACTCCAATAACGTATGTTTTGCCGATTAACCTCTCCATACTCGATCTGCTGACACCACTTTCTGCAGGCAACCGTCGTGTACTTTTTCTGGGACTCCGTGTAAGCGCTGTATGTATCGTAGCTGTTGTGTCTTCATCGGTGGCTGTACGTCTTGGACCACTTCGCGGTTGATCTGCAACATTTCCAGTTTTCTGAAACTTGTTAATAAGTTTTGCCACAGTGTCGTGTGTGATGTTCGTTCCATGTTGTCTGTTAAAGTTCATTGCAACCATGCGACTGCTTCCCGACCCAGCCATCAGTATGATTTCAATTCGTTGCTCTTTCGTCAAACGCATATTCTTAGGGTATCTGAAACATAAAAACAAACGTTTAATTTTTCCTATGTATGGAAACTTACGGCCCACCCTGTATATTATATATATATATATATATATATATATATATATATATATATATATATATGGTAGGGTTCTTTAATTACACAGTCGGAGAAACGGTTGAGAACAGCGATCTATCTTTCTGCCCACAAGGAATCGATAGACGTGTATTGACCACGATATGCCCTCGCTGGGAATCTACGCGCACTGCATATTAAACAGGTCTCGGGAAAAGGAGGAGAATTTACCGCTGAGAGTGAGGTCCAACTCTGGACAGGAGCTCTTATTTACAGTCCGGCTTTTCGCGCAAATATTCTAGACCGCTGTAAAGAACGTGGACATGAGGACACAAAAATATGGACATTTTCTCACTGTCCTAAAAATGAAAGTGACCGGAAAAAGTAAAGATTATATATATATATATATATATATATATATATTTAGATATATATACACACGGTGGCGCAAAAGTCGCGCATCATAGGAATTTCCAACAGGTACAACAAATTGATGAATCGATACAGAATTTAAATTCTGTACCGATTCATCGATTTGTTGTAACTGGTATTCCATGCATTAAAACCAAGCTCACCCTCTCGTCTATTGTTAATTTCGCAGCCATACCCTACCTAAAAGAAAAAAATAATATATTATAATCAACACTGAAAATTTCTATGATGCGCGACTTTTTCGCCACCCTGTATATATATATATTACATTCTTTCATCCATTTCCGGTCGTAAACTAATTTAAATTTAATAAATTAAATAATTAAAGAATCTGATCTATAAATTTTAATTTAAAAGTTTAAATGATTGCCTGTTCCATTATAAAACCTGAAGTCTTTCCGTAGTCCTCCAAAAAACCGTGATTAAGAATGAACAGAAACTCAATGAATATGTCTGATTCGTATCAAATCACATCTGTTTCGTATTCCCTTATGTTAATACCACTGATGATTCAGTGCCTCCATACCACTCCTGGAGAATATATAGTTCATAATAATAATATAATAATGATGATGTTGTTTAACCTCCTTCGCATCATCTAAAGTCATTAATGAAGGGGACCTACAGCTTAATGTGGAATCCGAACCAATGTCACTATCTAGCAATTCTTTATAAAAAAGAAATTTATAATCCCTTTAGAGATTGTATTTATATGAAAATGTATCATAAAAGTGAAATGAGATTGAAATATAAAAAATATTTACTAAAACGTTTTTAGTTAAGTAATACGTTAGTTAAAATATAATATAACTTCCATAAAAAATTGGGATCACCTCAAAATCAGGGCCCCCAGCCTCAATTACCAAATCTTCGTTAAAACTAACGAAAATATCACGATTTAACCTAACCAATCGTCAAGGGCGTACAGTTGACCTAACTAGGCATTCAGTTTAATTTATTATTATTATTGGTACTGTAAAGCAAAAAACAAGAATACATGGGGGCCCTGGTCTTCAGGTGATCCAAAAATTGAATCAATTTATATAAATTATAAGTCATTTCATATTTATTCTAATAAAAGAAGCTATTAAGAAAATTAAAACCGATTAAAAAACCCTGAAACCGTGGTGAAATTAATACCATTAAAAACCAATAAAATAAATTTGCTCTATGCCTCTGTAGTGTACACCATCAAACTATACACGCTCGTCTGTACATATTGAAGGTGATAGACAAGGAGGAGCAATAATGCGAAATGGAGATCTCGTAAACAAACTAAGCTTCCATAACGTGTTCGTAGCTGGCATTTCCTTCTATAATATACGTAAAGCTGGAAAACACCGTTGCATTTTATGTGCTTTCCTCTGCTATCCATACAACCTTCCACAGTGGTGTTACAGTCATTTAACTGAGACCGTATTTCAAATTTGTATTTTGTTATGACGCTCATGGGTCATGATGGTATGAAATATATTGCATAGCGTGCGTGTGTGTGTGTGTGTGTGTGTGGGTGTGTGTGTGGGTGTGTGCGCGCGCGTGTTTGTGTGAAGGCGGGAAAAGGTTATAAAGAGAGACTTTGACGGTAATTGCAAGTGACACTGATGGTGAATTAAAAAGGGTATTTTCACTTTCATTGAATGACTTTTCGCGTGACGACAATTCTATTCATAGATTGAAGGGATTCTCTAATATTAAAATTAATCTGTGCTCCTCTTTAACGGTTGAAAAGAAAAGATATTTAGATATAAATAATATTTCAAACACGATAGAAAAATATACGCAACCGACGAAATATCCTCAAATATTTGTTGAATAACATCAGGAAAAAATATTTTGTATTCAATCGTAATTACTTAAAATCAATACACAAGTATCCACCTTACCTTTAAAGGAAGTGCTCAAAATGACCGCCTTGCGCTTGAATACACGCCTCAACACGCCTCGTCATAGACTGCCTGACGCGTTCAAACATTCCAGGTATTGCTCGGATTTTCTGGCATCCTTGTTGTACACGTTTGGCGAAGCTTTTCAACGTTGTCAATGGGTGTCACGTAAACGATGGATTTCAGATAATCCCACAGGTAAAAATAGAGTGGATTCAGGTCCGGGGAGCGAGCAGGCCACGCAATGGGTCCTCCACGGCCTATCCATTTATCAGGGAAATGGTCATCCAAATAGTCTCTGGCTGCTCGACTAAAATGAGGCGGAGCGCTGTCATGTATAAACTTTCATTGAATGACTTTTCGCGTGACGACAATTCTATTCATAGATTGAAGGGATTCTCTAATATTAAAATTAATCTGTGCTCCTCTTCAATGGCTGAAAAGAAAAGATATTTAGATATAAATAATGTTTCAAACACGATACAAAAATATACATAACCGACGAAATATCCTCATATTTGTTGAATAACATCAGGAAAAAATATTTTGTATTCAATCGTAATTACTTAAAATCAATACACAAAGATACGAATCTGAATCACTTTCAAATGAGATTCAAATTGTCTCCCAAACAAACAGGAAACTTTAAACAATTGTCAAACATAATCACGGATAAGCTGCGCCAACAAATTGGTATTAAATTTGAATTTAATGTTGTTTGCTTTTGTTTATTGTTGCTATTGTGATTTAAAACATGAGACGCATATATGCCATCTTGCATTTAATGTCGGACAAACGAACAGTTACAAAGGATACTTTTAACGCACGCTCATATATATATATATATATATGAAAAATTATTTCACGAAAGTGACACGTGAAAAGTATTTATGATGAATAAAACCACGAAGGAAAAAAGAAACACAAAGGGGTGCTCAAGCGCTTGAGTGTTCCTGAGGATGTCATTAGACGAAAGCGCTTGAGCACCCCTTTGTGTTTCTTTTTTCCTTCGTGGTTTTATTCATCATATATATATATATATGTGTATAGAGAGAGAGAGAGAGAGAGAGAGAGAGAGAGAGAAGAGCGTGCCTGATTACAGTCGGCACTATAAGGATATTTCATTTAATTAAACGATGTTTGCTTAAGGGGTCACCAGATAGTATGTTCTAAAATAAAGGAGATTAATAAGTTTCGTAGACTTTGATTTAATTAATAAAATAAAGGAAATAAACGCTTATCGCGGGTACGAGCTTATAAGTATATATATTAAAAAAAAAAAAGGAGTTCGTTACAGTGCTTGTGAAACGCAATTTTTCAAAGGGATCCTATAGATTTTGACCCAAGAACCACGAATCGGAAGGTGCGCCAAAAATCTGACTCCAAATAAGGTTACCAGCTTGACTTTAGAGGTCATTCAAGGTCATATAGTGTCAAAAACTGAAAATAACAACGGAGGGTCCTACGAAGACCGTATTGGTGTCAAATGAAAGCTCTTATCAAGACAAAACACTTTTATTTCGAGATATAAAGTGGTGGGTCAACCATGTGACCTGTACATGTGATTTAAGGTCAAAAAACAAAATTAACTAAAAATGAATGTAATGTAATGTAATGAGCTGAGTTACTACATAAAAGTAATCTCTATTATTTGGAACTTGAAGTGTGCCTTGGGATGTCCTCCACACAGATACAAGACTATTGTCATCTTCCTGCCAGCCGAAGATGGGTCTTCATCCAGGAGATACGCTTGATGGCTCATAACCCAGATCGATGCCTGGTACAGGGCCCGTCGAATATCCAGGTGAAGTGCGTTTTGGGTTGGTGAATTACGCTGGACATCTTGGCTCCTCTGACTGAACATATTCATCCGAAGAACATTAACCTCAACAGTAAAGACTGGAAGGGGGACCGGAACACCTTGGCAAGTGTTTCTGTAACTTCTGAGTGCCTTTGCCAGGTTTTCCACCAAATACGTTTACCCTTGTTCTTCAATCCATTTGTGGTGCCACAACCTGATACCGCATGGAACATTGGTAGTCCAAGGCAGCGTTCCGGACCAAGGTGCTGATAAAGATGATTGACATGCAACATCTGGTGATGTTTCCTACTACCAAAGGCGATCCATAGATCAATGCTAGGATTTATTGACTGCAAACGCCCGAACTGTCCCAAGAGAATGACAAGAACGTCCATATCTCCTGTCCGGACAAGAACAGAGGTACGATTCTGAAGCGCATCGACGAGATGCACAACGATTCTCATATCTGCTTCCTCATGATTGGAAGGCTTTGTCATCCCATTTCCAGGCCACACATACACAACACAGTCATGTGAAGTCAAATACAAATCCTTGTTCTTGGGATAGTATTGGTTTTTAACCGCTTCGTTTGTCAGAAACGCGAACAGCTCTTCTTTGTTAGAAGAGTCTGCGAGAAATTTATCCCAGTTTTTCTGAACTTGAGAAATCTTTGCCGATTCTCTGACTTCTTGTCGTGTTCCCCCACCAGCGCCATCGACTCGTTGGGGTCGTGTATTGCCTTTGATGCTTTTTGAGAAGTGTCGATCCCATACTAGGTAAAGACGATCGCAAATCCTCAGTTCGACACGCAATCGAGGACAAAACACAATAGACCCATAGTCGTCAAATGATGAGCAAGTTGGCTTTGGTTGCATCGTATGGATAAGGACCCCACCGTCGATGATTACAACATCGTAGCTTGTAGGTGGGCCCTCATTTACCTCCATTGACCCCGCTTCTCCATCAGGGGGATCTTCTTCGACGATGCAGTGGTGCAGTCCAGCTTTATCGGTTGTCGTCTTCAGTGCAGGAGAAGGAGTTTCAGACTTATACTCGAAGAAAAGAGGCAAATTCCCTTGGCGCGTGTGCAATGAGACAAAGAGTTGACCATACAGCGATGTCTGATCCTTGAAGAGCGACAGTTTCTTCTGGGTTGCTGTCTTGCGTTGTTTGACCTGTTTGAAGAAGTGCAGCTTGTTTTTTTTTCAATTGGAACCAGTAAGTCGTGCGTTCGGTTTTCCAAAACAGATGCCTTATAGTCCTTATACTGTGACTGACCAAGCGTGTTAATTGCTTTAACTGCTTCAATTGACAGTGCTGATAGGCATACTCTTCCACAAAGAGACATCAATTCCGTTTCTCCTTCTTGAAATGGATTCCCTTTGAGTAGAACTGTATTCAGCATGTTTTGGATATTCATCAGGAAAAGCATTTGATATGATTTGCCCTCCTCATGGTGTGGAAGAAACTCTTGTTCATCAGGGTCATCAGAAGTGCCCCGGAATTCCTCTACTAGACGGGCAAGACTCGAGCCGATGATTATCCATTTTGCCAGTGATGCAGGATTTCCTGTTAGTCCAGTGATACCTCCAACTCTCTTAACCAGCTTGTTATTTTGCTCATGCGCAAGGCCATCAAAAGCATCCAGTACCGAGGTTGGTAGACCTTCAAGATCGGCAATGAAGACAGGAAGCCACCTGGCGTAATTGTGGTGGTCCATGGCGAAGAAAAGTCTGACTAGAGCTTTAAGGATCTCAATGAATAACCTGAAGTTATGCTCCCTACGAGCTCGTACGAAAAGCAGGACTAACTGCCGATACTTCTTGATGAGGATCCAGAACACGAACGTAAGGTTGGCTGCAATATTTGCGGTCGTCCATTCATTTATGGTTAGGTCTGTAACTGCTGAACTGTACATATCATGAAAAATGATGTCTCGCAATGCTACCGTGACCTGATGCGCATATTGAGTCTTCATTGGGTCAGCAGCTGTCAGAAATGATGTTGCCGTCCCAGCCGTAGCAATTCCTGACTCCGTCACGATCTCGGCCCAGCCAGTATCTCGAAGAAGCTCTCCAAGTGTATGCCACAGAGCCATTT
Organism: Bathynomus jamesi; assembly: GCA_023014485.1. Taxonomy (NCBI): domain Eukaryota; kingdom Metazoa; phylum Arthropoda; class Malacostraca; order Isopoda; family Cirolanidae; genus Bathynomus; species Bathynomus jamesi. The sequence goes on along the minus strand of JAJOZX010001093.1, from coordinate 915,218 downwards.
CAGTGTGCTGACCTCCCATCATAACAACGAATTTGCCCTCTCCTAATTCATCCGGAAACGTCCATTGAAGCTTCTTGGCGATCGCGTAGAAGGGCTGATCAACGGCAACAACGGGAATCTGACCAGGATTGAGGAATTTTGTGATTTGGCTGACGATTCTCATGCCGTGTTTCACCATGCGAGGGTTGAACGAAGACTCATAGAAAAAAGGCAGAATGCCTTCAATAGCTTCAAACGAAGTAGACACATCGACGGCACGAGACGCATGGTAAGTTGACCACATACATTTTACTTCATCTTCGGTTCCCTCTCGGAGTACATAACGAACGTGTTCCATCCAAGCTATTTCTTTAATAACTTCATCCTCTAAGGCTTGTGGATGAGATGCGTTCTTCACACGAGTAGGAGGAACATCTGACACCACTGCTCTAAAGAAGACTGTGTAACTCTCAGGCAGCTGTTGTGAACGGTTCTCAGCCTGATAACTCAGTCGGATGGGTCTCTTGGCGTTCCAGGATTACGTGCTGACCGTAGCTGGAACATATAAATTCCTGTTCCATGAAGAGAAGTCTTTGAAGTATGCGAGGACAGATTGTGATCCAGATTGTCGAGCGCAGCGACGGTGAACAGATCCTTTCGCAGGTTTTGAGGGCAAACAATTCCGTCCATTCGGGCCTGCTGCGCCACCATTTTCGCCAATCGATTTTCCACCTCCAGGACCCTGTCAAATGAAACCGACATTCCCAACTCGTTCATACGTTTTACGAGTTTCTTACTGCGGGTCTGACTGTGTAGCCAGATTCCCAAATACAGTAGCAATGGAGCTTCTCGCCTTCCACGACTAGACAAATGCTGCATATTATACACAATTAGCTCCGAAATCGTCTTCTCGGGTTGCAACATGGGCACGTTTGCATCTGTGGGCGAGCTATGCAGAAGAACACAAACCAAATGTTTCAATGCTGCAGGGACCACTTGTTCCGTACTTTCCCGCAAACTTTCATTAAATGTGAAGCGCCCTGTTGTTGATACTGCCTTACGACAGACCACCGTTGCCTCGAGAATCTTGGCATCTCCTTCCCAATTTTTTTCGATAGCTTCTGAGATAATTTTACACATTTTCTGGATTACTTGTTGTTCTTGGAAATTAGGAAAGCGTCTGAGAATGTCGTTCTTGAGACGAGTCTAATTGATGTTTGGGATTGTCTCCAACCATAGATTGATAAGTATGTACCAGTTCACGCATGCAGAAGACACTAATCCCGCTAGCTATATAATCTTCAATTTTGCTCATCAACTCCTCCTTTGCTACTTCAGTTGACGACCAATCCTCGGACATCAGATTTATCTTTCTTTTGTATCTTTCTTTTATCTTTCTTTCTTTTGTGACTGCTATGTGGTATAGCAGTCACGATGATACAGAATGTCCGAAGCAACAGCATCACCTTCCGACAGAATACCAATCAAGCAATGATTTTTAAGTTCGAGAAACATCCTTTACATTTTCTAGGCCACGTTATGTGTAGAGCATTTGTGCAATTTCCTGGATTGGTCCTTCTGGCAGAATATACACTTCTGTTTTTGTAAGGTAGGAGGCAGGTTGACGTACGCCAATCATTCTTCTTTGATTTTTTTAATGGAGTGTTCTGCTCTTCGAAGCCTGTCGGCGGAAAAGAGCCTCCCACATAACGCTGAATAACAAAAATGCAGTGACTGGTAAAAATACGGTACATGCACAAAATGTTTCGAAATGATAAAGGTTTAATATGAATGATTCTACTATCAGGATAAATATTCAGTATCATATCATAGTGCAGTAACAGAAAATAGATTACACTAAATGGCACATTAATACAATAATAATTGCTAGTTCGTTAAATAACACTCAGTAACAAGCTCGATGAGCAAACACAAGAGAATGGTTTGTACAGAGAGTTGACAAAAGTGAATAGAAACCACGATGACTGTCCTCGAGAACAAATGGCAAAGCTCATCAATAGAATGTCAGAATGTGTGTCAGCTTTACATAATGCAAAGGTGAAAGTGACACGATTCTAAATATATTGATTCAATAAATTTGTTATTATTTAGTGACTTTTATTATCAAATCAAAATCTGTATCTATTTAATTTCGTCAACCCCCTGTACAAGCGTACGCAAAAGTTCCTTAATGGAGATTTAGCCTTAGGTAGAGATGTTTCTCCAGTGGTGCTTGAAGATGGACTGCCTTGAAACTCCAACGGTAAAAATCTCGAGGCACAAAAGCCGTTAAAACTTAATAAGGTCTCTCGTGATCTTAAAGGGGACTGACCTCTCTGGTTAACCTTCGGTGGGGACCATGGTAGGTGAATTCTTTAATTATAACTGAGGCAGCTGTAAGATAGAAACTCCGTTAGCGTTCTTGAGTGGCTGTAATCTTGTACAAGTAAACAAAAACCTCCAACTTTGAAAGCGAGAAAAAAAATGCAGGTGCAAGCTTCTGCTTGATGCTGAATATCCGACGTCGTTTAGTGCTCTATATTAAATTCCAAGCGTTCTATGGCAATTAAGAAATTTGTACGAGCGCTCGAAGCTATCACACGGGTGACCTTCCTTTTTTGATGGCCTCAAAAAGAACTTGAGAATGTTTATATAACTGATATTATATTATATATATATATTATATATATATATATTATATATATGTATATATGTGTGTGTGTGTGTGTGTGTGTGTGTGTGTGTATGTATGTTACAGTCAAAGTGTGTAACCAGCCATTTCGCGTAATGGCTGAAACTTTTAATAATTTCGCGAAATGGCTGTTTCACTTAGTCATTTCGCGAAATTACTAAAATCTTCAGCCATTACGCGAAATGGATGAAATTCCACCTTGGTCATTTCGTACAAGTTCATTTGCCCGGTTAGGTCAACTGTATGCCCTTGACAATTGGTTAGGTTAAGTCGTGTTATTTTCGTTAGTTTTAACCAAAATAATAAGTTGGGACGATAGGCATTTAATTTTCTGATACAAACAACACAAAGAGTGGTAGTAATGGAGTTAAGTCTGAAATCTCAGAAGTCCTCAGCTCTGTTCCACAAGGCACAGTATTAGCTCCTTTGCTGTTTATAATAATTATTGCAGACACTGATGCAGATATTAATGATAAACAGATAACATCAAACTCACAAGTCAAGGATCTTGGAGTAATAATGTTATCGGATGTAGAATTCAGAGAACACAATAAAATTAAAATTATAACAGCCAGAAAAATAGTCGGAATTATCTGGAGGATCTTTTGGAACAGCTTAGTCCTACAAACACTCTCCTCTACCAAATCCTGAAAATGAGTCGGGATGCTGCAAAGGGATCAACCGCAGGACGGTCGTTCGAAGACATCAAGTAAGAATCAAGGAAAATTTATACATATACATACAAGTGTGTGTGTGTGTGTTACTCAGATTTGTCCTTCATCAATGTGATGTTTACGTCATCTGAAGACTTACTGCAATCTTTGGTATAAAGTGTCAGCAACAGTATTTCCCTCAAATATTCATTGGTCTCAATTACAAATTTTTATTGTCTCTATCAGTGTTCAAAATTCATTTTCAAAGATTACAGCCAGGAAACTCGTTTACCCACGATGTCAGGCTAAGTGTGCTCCAAGAGTCACCTTTAACCCAAGAACTGGCAGAATAAACGACCAACTCAACCCAACCCAGGAACCAGCAGGCGGGAGCGAACCAGAGCCTCACCGCTCAGAGTCCGCCATCGTAACCACTGAGCTACCGTGTGCCCAGGGGTTATCTTCATAAATTGTTTCATTTCTCAGAAAGGATGAAAAATGTGGCATTTGCTTTGCTGAAATACTTAAACTTTGAGCTTTATTTTTGCATTCCTTTTAATTTTACTTTACTTAACCTAACATAACGTAATCTAACCTAACCTGGTTTGACCTAACCTCATCTACGGTAATCTAACGTAACGTAATAAATGGAAGGGGAGGGATTAAAAATTTTACTGAGATTAAATGACGTTGGATTTGCTCTCAAGTTGGATAGGTGGCCGTCCTCTGCGTTCAGATGTTGTACCGACCCATGGTTCGGATTCCACGTAAAACTGCAGGTCCGTTCATTCACATGACCTTTGCCGAGAGTAAGCAAACCTCAAAATCGTTATTATTGTAAACTTGACGAGTGTAAATATAATTAATTTTAATTAAGTGATTAAATGTCGAGATTTTTTTTTATGCACTTAAGCGTCCTTGATTTAAATTGTTCTTAAGAGTTTTTTCCCAAGTTTAGAAGAGCCTCGATCCTTATTATCTAATTTTTCAACTTTTAATTTTAATAGAGTTTATAAATACAATTTAAAATAAAGTAATATATATATATATATATATATATATATATATATATATAAGTTATATATATATATATACTTTTACTCTAATTTTAATGCATATTAATTAAAATTACAAAATTTTCGTCGTCCATCTAAACTCTTAACTTTTACTCTAATTTTAATGCATATTAATTAAAATTACAAAATTTTCGTCGTCCATCTAAACTCTTAACTAACTTCTTATAAAAAGCATACAACTTAATTACAGAAAACAGTCTCCCGGGACAAGCTCAGACCTTTACGTGAATGTTTTCCTAGTAAAAGACCATTCTTATGCCCACATAACCCCAAAGAGAGTAACAATTTAAAGCCCTGTCACGTAGTAATTATGGTTGAGGTATAAGAAAAGAAAGTAACCAGATTTTCTCTAAAATTTACTTTAAGTGGAAATGTTAAAATTTAGATAGGCGAATTTTATTGTTTTTATATTTAGGAAAACCAGGAAAATCGTATTTCCAAAACCTCGGTGGGATTAACCAAATTCCTTTAAATTGTTACTCAACAGTAAAAAGATTTACCGAACAAAATGTATACAGAACTATTTTCCAGTTAAGAAAATGTTTGGCACTTAAGTGCCAGTGGCAGATTATCTAAATACCATACAATTCACAATGTAAAACTTACTTAAAATTCTACACTATTTACTGTAATTCTAAATAAATGTGTAATGGATTCATATTTATAATACTTTAGCTTCATCCGTTAAAATAAAAATGAATTAAAGAAGGAAAATCATGTTTTATATATATATATATATATATATATATATATATACAGATATATAGGGTGTGTGTGTGTGTGTGTGTGTGTGTGTGTGTGTGTGTGTGTGTGTTAGGGGTAGACATGTAGCATTTATGTTCAGAGATAGAGTATAAGACACATACGTTATCTGAGCCCTGTTTTAATGGCCACTATTCATTTTATGGATGCCTGTACAACATGTACAGTAGTAGAAGATGATGACACAGACATGAAACTGAAGATGCTATCGTCGATCTTTGTGACAATTTCAAGCTCAACACAATAACGACGATGTGTTCAAGGCATCATATCCGTATGATGTCCTTGTTTTTTCATGCAAAGGAACTTTGTGGCTATCCTATGTGTATATATAAATAAGAAAAATTTTAAGTTATAATTGATAAAAAAAATATTCTTCATGAGGAATGAATGAAATCTTGGATATTCTGAATATAAATATTAAAAAAAATATTCTTTATTACTTTTGTACCATATTTAATAAAGTTAAATTAAAATAACAGTTGTTATTTCTATTAAAAACACGTGTAAATTTTTTGCTCTTCTAATTGCTAATTAACTGTTCATTTTTAATGATGAAATGAGGAAATCTTTGGTGAAATAGTTGAGAAGCTTCATTTTAAACAAGGACGGAGTGAAAATAATTTTTAGTAGATTGTTATTCAACAAAAATATATAAAGTTTTAATTTATTTCACAGGTAATTAATAATTGTTTATAGTAACTAATGAAATGGGGTTGAAATACAGTAAACCCTCGTCCAACGCGTGTTTATCCAGCGCGAATTTGCTTATACACGGAAAAATAAATACAAACAATTATTTGCCGAAAGCGGAAAATTTGATTATACACGGTCCGCCAAACACGCTCTAATACAGTAGTACTATACGCGTGCCAATGCGCGCTCTAGTGTTTTCTTCTACACTCTCCAACACTCCCGCATCCCCCTCCCTCTCGCGTCACCCCTCGCATCACCCTTTGTCTCAATCCCGGTAACGCATTAAGTTCAGTGCAGTTGTGTTGGATTGTTTTTGTTGTATTTTGCCGTTGTTTTGCTATTACCCTTAGACAGCAATATGGCACCAAAACGTAAAGCATCTGCAAGTGATAGTGAAGAGAAGAAAAGTCGTAAGGTTACGACATTAGCCGAAAAAATAAAGATTCTAGATAAGTCGTGTGGTGGTATGAGCATAACATCACTTGGCCGCGAGTATCACGTGAATGAGTCTACCATACGCACCATCCGAAAGAGTGAAGAAAAGATACGTGCTATTTTCATTTAATATATTTTTCAGTGATGTAGGTCTCGAGATCGGTCTCGGTCTCGAGACCGATCTCGAGACCAAATTTGCAGATCTCGATCTCGATCTCGGTCTCCGCTATTTAGATCTCGGTCTCGATCTCGGTCTCGACAGACGCGGTCTCGGTTTTTCTCCCCGAGACCTTTCGAGACCTCTCGAGACCGTAATGAAAAATACATGTTATTGGCATACTCATGATGGTGGCTTGGTTGAACAGACACAATTCAGAATGTTTATGAAAGTTTGTAAAAGTAAGGGACTCTAGGTATTCACTAATCAGTCACCCTGTTTTGAGTTGCCACGTTTGTCTTGCGGGGGGGTGTGGGTCTGGATTTTTTTAGGTTAGCGCTACAAAAAAATTTGCCCCCCTCCGCCCCCGTCAGATTAATTTTATTGAAAATGGAAACACTAAATAGAGAATTACATATATTATATATATAAGTATATATTATAAGGCCAATTAGTGTTGCCAAACGGCGTGTCAACCTCTGTGGCGTGATAAAAACGACTATTCTCCCATCCAATATGTATTTGAAAAAATAAAATGCTTCACACAAAAATAATGCAAAAAATACAGCATAAAGAAAACAGTACCGATAAATTCAATAAAGCATAGAATAACTCGACAACCCTTCACATCACTTATATTTACAACGTACCGATTCGTAGAACAAATTGCAATTGCCAATTGTAAATGTTAAAAAATGACGTCATCAATGATGTCACGGCGGAACTTTTATCACGCCACACCTCCCCTTAAGCTGAATTTATTTTGTTTCCTAATCAGTTTTTGGCACGTGCTGTTAGTGACAGTGTGTAGTTTAGTTTTGTATTCCATTTTATTAACTGTGTAGTGTATTCAGTTTGACTTATAGATTTGTAAATAATCATACTAAAATATGTCTAATCGGTCAGCCGTTATAATTTTTGGCTATAAAAATCGCAAAGACAATGTTGGAAAAAGGTGATGGCCACAAAAAAAAACATGGCATTTTGCAAATTTTGTGGCATTTCCATAACTGATAATGGCAACATATCAAAGCTATCGGTCCAAGCAGAAGAACGTTGAAACTGGGAAGATTTTGAACCGCAGGGAACAGTTGCGGCGGTACCTCTTAGAGATCGATGAATCTCATATTTTAGACAACTGCTCTCCAATAAAGTTTTGGCACCAGAAAAGGGATAAATTCCCATCACTGGCCAATATTGCCATGACTGTTTTAACAGTGCCTGCCTCTAGTGCTCCAATTGAGCGTGTATTTAGCCATGGAGACATAATAATGAGGCCCCACAGAAGTCGAACTTCAGCAGATCTTCTGAGCATGCTGATGTTCCTTAAGTGTAATGAGCACCTATCATGCTTTAAATAAATGCACAAGTCAAACTGGGTAGTGGGCACGTTCATTGAACCTTCTGTAACAGATATAAAAGAAGTAAATAAATAAAAAGTACGTATATACCCGTATATATATTCATTTGTTAATTTATAGGCTACACGTTTTGCATTCAACACACTACATCTGAGAAAGTAGTTATTAGTTTATTAATATACTTATAGTCTAATTTCCAGAGTAGTGTAAAACAAATTGAAAGGGCATGAGCTTGGTCTCGATCTCGATCTCGGTCTCGAATTTTAAGGGTCTCGATCTCGGAAGGTAGATCTCGATCTCGAATCTTTGATCTCGGTCTCGATCTTGGTCTCACAGGATCAGGTCTCGGTCTCGGTCTCAGTCTCGGACTTGGTGGTCTCGACTACATCACTGATATTTTTATTTATCATATGTAAATATCATTATGTTTATGATTTTATTATGTTCTTATTTCATATACAATATAGGTAGGGAAATTCATTTATGTGTTGAATAAAATGGAATGATAACTGCTTCCGTGGTCGGGGCCACTCCGAATGCATTGAGCGCATTACGGAGGTGATTCTTTCGGGCATGAAGGCGTACACTCCACATTCTATTCCTAATACTAATGCAAAAAATGCCTTGGTTTAACTTTGCTTGTCCCAAAGCTATCCGCAACAGATAGGAGGCTTTCAGAAGGTAAAGTCACCAACCAACTCTTGACTCTCACTTAGTGTATATTTCTGCCCGGAATTGTGCAAAATCTGTTCTTCGACTCGCCAAAAATTCCTTCATCCGACAAAAATGTGAAAACCTATCTAATTCTAATTCTTCTCACTCTTTCTGACACCTAGTCAAGAACCTCTCCAACAAACTTACTTCTTCTTTCCCTCCTCTTTTCCATTCCGATGGCTCAGGTGCCATCCTGTATATACTATTGAGCTAAAATGTGTCTGTGTGTCTTTGTGTCTGTCCGCTTTCTTCGGAACCGTGTACAGCCTAAACGGCACATCGGAAAATTCTGCAACCACCACCAACTGATAGCCTATGAGGTAACGATGTGCTCTGTCAAGTTTCCGAGTCGTAGGTCACTCTGCAGCCGAGCACGAGCTATTTAATATCTATTACAAGTGAATGTAAGTACTTCGAAAACGAAAATGACGAGAGCAAAAATACATAATAAACAGTTTGGTAGTCCCGATAATAGTTTGATAGTCCCGATAATACGTAAGTACCAATATACATATATACAATATACATGTACATATACAGCTAGCAGTGACATATACTGCTACATATACTGTGACATACAGTATACTGCTACCTGCCCAGAGGGCAATAGCGAGCGACAGCGCGCTACCGCTTGTCTCTTCTACTGATAAACCTGAATTTTTCACTCAAACTTTCGCCTTCAACTCAACTATGAACGATTTTGGTACTGTTCCTCCATTTTCTCCTCCCTCCAACTTAATTATATCTGAAATTAAAATATCTTCTAAAGATGTTAATACGCCTATTTATCTCACGATTTACCTAATATCTAAAGACTATTTAGGAATTTGAGTTATCAGTTTACAAATCAAAGTTTTTTCATTTATAAGTATATGAGTATTGAAACTACCATCTATCCTTCAATGGGTAACACCGTTTCCCTATAAGCGAAATGGAGACACTGAGGGCGGGTTTCGAATCCCGATGATGCTGGAGTTACAGCATGGGTCGTATTAGTTGTCCTACGCTCTGTGCCAGTTTCTGGCCCTCCTGAATAATAATTATTATATAAGTACTGAAATATGTTTTTATTTTGTCATTCACCTGCTTAAATGTCAGTAAACACGTTTATTTATTCATGAATTTGATATTTGTTTATAATAATAAATTATTTGGAAAGGTTGAAACGTCATGTTGAGTTTTATGAGGAATTTTATTTGAAAGTGAAGTAATTCTGCTCCTGCGAACAAATTGTAAATTAGCTAACTGCATAGAATAGTTGTATAACTATATATATATATATATATATATATAGAGAGAGAGAGAGAGAGAGAGAGAGAGAGAGAGAGAGAGAGAGGGAGAGAGAGAGAGAGAGAGAGAGAGAGAGAGAGAGAGAGAGCATAACAAGGCACAATTTCCTTCAAAAGTTTAGTAAGAAAAGTGTTCTCAATTGGTAACAATGATATCCCAGAGAAACGCTGTTCTTGCATATATATATATATATATATATATATATATATATATATATATATATATATATATATATATATATATGTGTGTGTGTGTATATATATATTAAGGTGACCCTTATTTTCGAACTTTCGGTTTTTGTGAGGCACCTCTGGGATTTGTGAGAATTAATGAAAAAGTGATCTGGACCAAATTTTTCTTTTCATAATATCCAGAGTTGGGCAATAAATACATTGAATGTATTTAAATACTAAATACTAAATACATGGGAGAAATGTATTTAAATACTAAATACATTTTACGAATGTATTTTAAATACAATTGATGTATTTTGTATTTAGTATCTAAATACATTTTACGAATGTATTTAGATACTAAATACAAAATACATCAATTGTATTTAAATACATTTGCAAATACATTTTAAATACATACAAATTTTAACATATGCATTCACTAATTCATGAGTAACAACAATATAAAATGCCTGATAAAGGATAAAGAAATAGTACAATCTAATTTCCGATTATATATTTCCCTTTTTAGAACAAAACAAAAACAAAAGAACTTAGAACTTACGATGTTCAACCAGTGACATATTATACTCATTATATCATTGCAAAATGAGTAACAATTAATGAGTAGATGAGACATAGACGTAAACATAAACATAAGGCACCTTACGAATTCTCTTTTATTTCACGGTTGCTGCGGATCAAAACCAATCTTTCAAAAGTTTTGTCTGAAAGAGAGTTTCTTTTGGGAGTCAAAGTGATTCCCGCGAATGAGAATATTTGCTCTACCGGTGTCGAAGATGGTAATGTCGTGTTATAGCGGAGGAACAGTCTTTTTATGAGAGGATGTTTTCCCAAACTGTTGATGGTCCGATCGGAATCTTGTAGAAATGCCAATACATTCATGTCTGCAGATGGTGCAATAGAGGACCTCGAAGACGAAGAGTTGTACTGTGCTAGTACAGAACGTGTATTAAACCAGTAAAAGTATTTACATTTTTATATTTTGAGTATTTAAATACATTGTATTTAAATATCATTAAAGTATTTAAATACTATATTTAAATACATGAAAAACAATGTATTTATAAATACAGTTCTAAATACACAAATGTATTTAAATACGTATTTAAATACAAATGTATTTAAATACTGCCCAGCTCTGATAATATCATACATTCAAATTTAGAGGGCGCTACCAAGATTTCAAAATCTTATCTTGTACCGTGATTCAACCCACTCAAACTTGTTGAAACGGTTTAATTTGCTCTCTCTGTTGAATTAAAATTAGTTTTGATTAACTTAATTTATTTTTGGGGTGAATTTATAAATACTTAACTTACTCGCTCTTCTCTCTTTTCAGGTAAACATACTTTTTGTAAATTAGTATAACATAAAAAAAGTTTTTTGGATCACCTGAAGATCAGGGCCCCCAGCCTTCTTTAGTTAGCCTTATAAGGCTAACTAACGAAAATATCACGACCTAACCTAACCAATCGTTAGGTCAACTGTACGCCCTTGACGATTGGTTAGGTTAGGTCGTGATATTTTCGTTAGTTAGCCTTATAAAGCTAACTAAAGAAGGCTGGAGGCCCTGATCTTCAGGTGATCCGTTTTTTTTTGGGGGGGGGGCAGAAAAGGTTAAGAATTAAGAATAAAAAGTAAATCTAAATTAGATATTAGTAATAATTTTTTATTTGAGGAAACAATAGACGAGGGATTTAGAATTTCGGAAGCCTTCATTAATGTGGTAAGTTAAAGTATATTTTCTTTTGTAATATTGATTGTTTGAATTTTGAAAAATAAACTGAATGGATATCAATACTAATACAAACAGTCTGCTTTTTGTATCCTTTTTTTATAACCCCAACTGGGTAGAAGTACCCAAGTTCTGTTAGGATTACCTGTGCACTCACCTTTCTAAAAGAGTGAGTTCATTTTTTTTTCAACTACATAAGATTTTTCTGAAATACATAATTAGTTATTTGATGTAACGGAAGTACAGCGATTTTTTTTTACCTTACAGCTTTCGGATTCTGTTTTATTAATGTCAGTGCTTTCTTCTGTTCAAATGTCTGACATCAGCACATTTATGTATCATGGCTAGTTCTAAGCAGACCCGGAAGGCCACGGATATTTGGGTTGTTGGCCCTCGCCAAGCCCAGTTCACTGGCACGAAACTTCCATCCAAAAAAAAGTGATGGCTCTCTTTTTTCATTATAATCTGACTGAGAAAGGGACGGTTCGTTCAAGGTCCTCCTCCGTCGCGGATGTAGTTCTGGAGGTGTGGGACAGAGCTATCCGCATGGCACAAGAAGCACATAGATGCCAAGGTTGGGAAACTCTTTGATGAGTGGAAAATACTCAAGAACAACAAAGAAAAGAAGGCGAAATGGTCGTACACCCTGAAAGCTAGGAAGGAGAGCTTCAAAGAGAAACTGGATTATCTTTTTGACGTCGCCCACGCCGAGGCAGTGGAGATAATAACAATTGAAGAGGACAAGGCGTTCCTCTTGGTGCAAAGAGAGAATGGACGTCTAGGCAAAACAGGAGCGGTGGACACCACTTTGGCCAGAAAGGAGGGGAGGAAGAGGAAGCAAGAGGAAGAAGTGTAGCAACGACGCATCAAAGAGAAACAGCGTCAGAAAGAAAACGGAGATGGGACACTGACCCTGACCAACTCAGTTAGAACTGATGGTGCCGATACCAATGACAAAGATTTCACTGTTCCTGGTCGCTCCACATCTAGGTCATCTGTACCCCCGAAGCGAACTCGAGCAACCTTTCTCAGTCCTGCATTGGTAGAAACACTGGATCGAACCAAAATAAGTGACCGAAAAGCCACTTTTCCCTTGACTTCAGCCTCGGATTGTTTTGGTCATGACATCTCAGACTTGAGATTGAACCGTTCGTCGATTCAGAGGCAGCGAGCGAAACTTCGAGATGAAATTGCATGGACAATCAAGAAGTCATTCAATCCGATCCTTAACCGTCCAGTGGGATGGAAAGCTGCTTCCAGAAATGACTGGGAATGAGACCGTGAATCGACTCCGATTTTTGTGTCTGGAGGAGGAGAGGAGCAACTTCTGGAAGTTCCCAAGCTTGGACGTGTAACTGGTGTGGCGATAGCTACTGCAGTAAAAAGGCAATCCGATCCTGGAAGACTGAAGGCATCGTACCAGCCATGTACTTCGATACCACCCCCTCGAATACTGGGAAAACGAGTGAAGCCTGTGTCCTTCTTGAAAAGAAGATGGAGAAAAGCTTACTCTACTTCGGCTGCAGACATCACATCTTCGAAGTGGTGCTCGAGGCAGTCTTCTCAACTTGCAGGGGGACATCAGCTGGGTCAGACATCTTTTCTTTAAGCAATTTTGGGGTAAGTGGGGATTTTTGGATAAAGAAAGGTTCCAAACTGCGATGAATGACGATACTTCAGCTTCTGCTGTCTCGGATATCCGTGACGAAGTTCTTACGTTCATTGAAGAAATATTCCGGACTCATCAACCCAGCGACGACTATAGCGATCTCTTGGAATTGGTGACGATTTATTCGGGAGGGACTCCACTTCGAGGGGTTTAATTTATGGCTCCACTAGCGATGCATCGCCCCGGGTGGATGGCGAAAGTTATTTACGCTCTCAAGGTCTTCATGTTCCAAGACCAGTTTAATCTCATGGTCAGAGAGAAGGACGCGATAGGAAGAATTTACATATTCGTGCCCACCATTTACATCAAAGCATGGTACCGAGCCCCGCTCCAGTCTCCGCTCCAAGGATTGACCTACAGCTCCTCCAAGCTCTTCAAACCTACAAGATCTCGGATCCACTGGTGGCGAACGCCATAGTGAAGAAGTTCATTCGCTACCTTTGGTATTTATTTGAGGATCTCGTCGCTCTCACCTTCTTCAACGACGATGTGTCCGTGGAGACCAAGCGCGGTAGGATCCAAGCTCTCGACAATCACGAGAATAAGGATTGGCAGAGCAGAGCAAGACTCGAGGAGGATTTGGAGAAATAGGCCAAGACTGGAGGACTTCGTCATGAATAACAGCCTCCAGATTTTCGAAACCATGGGCCTCAAATCGGACTCCTTCCTCTTCAAGATTCCAGGCCAATGGGATTAAGACGATGAGTTCTTGAAGGAGAAAGAAACATTCAAACAGGTCCGGGTCGTCAATGACATCGCGGAACGCGGGGTGGCTCTCATGAAAGAATTCAACCGGCTTTACACCACAGACGAGGACCAAAAACAGCACCTTCTTTTGGTGGTCAAGGAACACAGGAAAAAGCTTCCTGATGCAAAAAGGACCATCACTATGAAAGCGTAGGAGTGTGTTCTTCGATTCTGCAAATGGGAGCATACTCATAGCTTCGAGCTATTTATTTTCCTAAGGTTTTATATTAAATTTGTACATTTTTTTCTCCCTTTTCATTGAATGTGTCAGAGATTTGCATCACGTATGCAGCATTTATGCTTGTTTTGGTAGCTCGCTACATGTATGATGCATACTGTACATTTGTACAACAAGCATCAAAAGGGGAGAAACTTCAAGAGCTAGTAGCGACCCTTTAACATATTTTGATTCCTTCAAATCTTGTGTACTTTAGTTTTAATTCAATTCTTATAAATGTACGGTTTCGAATTTTATCCGCTGAATAGGGGCCACACTAACACACACACACACACACACACACACACACACACACACACACACACACATATATATATATATATATACACATATATATATACACCTCGTTAACCTCGTTTAAGTTTCGTGTGATGGTCTCTCTTCACACGAAGGTCAAGCTGGTGGTCTCGCCTCTAGGCCCGGCTTGGTGGAGGAGCGAGTTGCTCTCTTGCGCTCTCCATCGCACATAGCCAGGTACACCCGGCTCATCTGGTACCGTCCTGAGCCAGGCATCTAGTCTTCTCTTGAAGACTTCAACTTTGTCCCCTGTAACGTTTCTGAGGTCATTTCGAAGCTGGTTAAAAAGTCTTGGCCCCCTGACAACCAAGCTATTTTCCTTGTGTTGAGGAGGTCTCTTGTGTATATATATATATACTTCTAGAGTAGGAGACATTATAAAGAGTAGAGATAGGGCTTATAGGCTACATAAGTGCGATAAAGACAATTTGTGGTTACGAAACAACTACATATCTCAAAGGCGTGAAGCAAAAAGTGTAATAAAAAAAGTCCAAGCGCGAATTTGAAATCTCCATAGCTCGTGACGGTAAAGAAAACCTCAAGCGATTCTTTCAATACGTCAACAATAGAAATCCAGTAAAAAGTGTCTTGGGGCCGTTGAAAAATGTTAACGGAGAGCTAGTTTCTGAAAACAAGGAAATAGCTACCTTGCTAAACGAATTTTTTACGTCAGTTTTTACTATAGAAGATGTAACGAATATCCTTACGGTCGTAGATATAATACCTTTTGATAATGGTAATATTTTGGATAATATTGTGGTTAGTGAAAGGGGGTAATGCGGTATATTGATAAAATGAAAATTCGTAAATCCCGGGGCCGGATTCCATATATCCCATACAACTAAAATAATTAAAAGAAAGCAGTGTTGTGCAGCTAACAAAGATTTTTAATGCGTCTATTTCTGAGGGGTGCGTACCAGATAATTTCAAGTTAGCAAACGTAACACCTATTTTTAAGAAAGGCGATAAAGGTGCGGCGGGAAATTATAGGCCAATCAGTTTAACGTCTGTTGTAGGTAAGCTACTGGAATCAATAATTAGGGATCGTATAGTCGAACACTTAGAATTGCATAACTTGGTTAGAAATATGCAGCACGGCTTTAGGCGAAATAAATCTTGCTTAACTAATCTTTTAGAATTTTTTCAAAGCGTGGTTGAAGTTTACGATAGTCATCGGGCGGTTGATGTGTATTTAGAGTTTTAAAAAGCGTTTGACACCGTACTGCACAAAAGACTCATTGAAAAAAACTAAGGCTCATGGAATCAGGGGTGTAGTAATAAAGTGGATAGAAGAGTGGTTGCGAGGTAGGAAACAGAGGGTGGTCGTTGATGGAACGGAGTCGTGTTGGGCTAATGTAGCGAGCGGCGTTCCTCAGGGTTCTGTATTGGGCCCCTTGCTTTTTCTTATATATATTAACGATTTAGATGTCGGCCTAGTCAGTACAGTTTCAAAGTTTGCAGATGACACGAAGTTGGGTGGTAGGGCGATTAATGACGAAGATAGAGGTAAAATCCAGGAAGATCTGAATAAAATCGTTGATTGGTCAGTCACATGGCAAATGAGATTTAACGTCGATAAGTGCAAAATTTTACATATAGGTTCGCGTAACGGTAATTTTGCGTATAGTATGTCAGGGAAGGAGTTAGCAAGTGTAGAGCAGGAAAAGTATTTAGGAGTTATAGTCACTGGTAATTTAAAAGTAGCGAAACAAAGTACAGCAGCGGTCAAAAAAGCGAACAAAGTGCTAGGTTTTATGGCTCTGAATTTTGAGTACAAATCGCGCGATATTATTGTTCCTCTTTATAAATCATTAGTTAGACCCCATTTGGAGTATGCGATCCAATTTTGGAATCCGCATATGCGAAAAGATATAGACAAAATCGAAAGAGTTCAAAGATGAGCAACTATGATGATTCCGTGGCTTAGGTCGAAATCGTACGAGGATAGGCTTAAGGAGTTAAAATTGACTACACTCGAGACTAGGAGGCTAAGGGGTGATCTAATCCAGATTTTTAAAATTATGAATGGGTTCGATAACGTAAATAGAGATAGCTTTTTCGAAATAGCTCACTATAATAGGACTAGAAATAACGGGTGTAAGTTGCTAAACAGAAGGTTCGAGACAGTAGTTGCCAAAAAAATTTTTACGCATAGCATAGCAAATAGGTGGAATAGTTTGCCGGTAGAAGTAATTAGTAGCACGTCTGTAAACATGTTTAAAAATCGATTAGACGCATATGTTCTACAGATCTACAGAAGCTAAGGCTAACAAACCTAAGATCCACTCTAAGGTTAGCCCGAGAGAAAGGAAAGAGTAGGGGGTTAAGAGAAGAGAAGAGAATAAGGGGTTAAGTAAGAAGCAACACCTATCACTCGTGGGTTAACATTCATTCAGAAAAAGAGAAAAAAGACTCACCATCATCATCCGCCGGCCACTGCCGACAAGTCAGAAAAATAGTCGGAGAAAATAGGAGAGGGGTGAAAGATGAAAAGAAGTAAAATAAGAACGCTTACAAACCATGCAAACACAGTCTTAACTCACTGTCATACCATGCAAACTACAAACATGCAAGAAAAGAGAGTTACAGACATGCAAAGTAAGATAAGAAAAAAAAAAAAGTAGGTAAAGTTAAACAAAAAGTGGTTTAGTTTACGCTACGAGCTACATCGACGTTCGTGTTAGTCTAATTTTTTTTTTTTTTTTAATAATTTTATTGCTGGCATCACACGCTGGCATGTCACAAGCTGGCATTAATCGTCAACAGACTCATCCTCGACCACCACCCCCAGAGCTCCTGTTGCTAATTTTTTTTTTATTTTAAACAATGTTAATATTTTTAAAATGTCTGTCAAGACGGTTCTTAAACACATTAACGCTGGTAGAGTGCACGACGGGCGCGGGAAGATTATTCCATTTATCAATTACTTTAAACGTAAAGAAGTTTTTAGCGATATTAGTAATGAAACATCTGCCACGCAACTTAAATCCGTTATTACGAGTAGTACTATTATTGAAAGTGAACAATTTGTCAAAATTTACGTTATCGATGTTATTACCGATTTTGAAAACTTCAATAAGCTCCCCCCTTAATCTCCTAGTTTCGAGTGAATACAGGTCTAACTCTTTAATCCTATCTTCATAAGGCTTGTTGCGCAATGACGGAATTAGTTTCGTGGCACGACGCTGAACCCTTTCTAACCTATCAATATCCTCACGCAAGTACGGGCACCAAAACTGAACGGCATATTCTAAATGAGGCCTGACTAGGGACTTGTAAAGGGGCAATATAATATCCTTCGATTTAAATTCGAAATTACGCGATATGAAGCTTAACATCCTATTAGCTTTTGCGCAAGACTCCAGGCAATGGTTCCTAACCTTTACATCCTTAGATACGCGTACGCCTAAATCTACTTCCTCGTCAACGCTCGCCAACTCCCTATCATCCATCGTGTACGTGTAATTATTGTTACGAGAACCTATATGCAAAACTTTACATTTGTCTACGTTAAATTGCATCTGCCACTTATCTGCCCACTCCATAATCCTATTTACATCGTCTTGGAGCCTATTTCTATCGTCCTCGTTAACAACCTTACCGCCTATTTTAGTATCGTCCGCGAATTTTGACATGTTACTAGTCAATCCTACATCTATGTCGTTAATGTAAATTACGAATAGCAATGGGCCTAACACTGAACCCTGTGGGACACCGCTACCTACATCTAACCACCCCGATTCACTACCATTAACTACGACCCTCTGCCTCCTAAATGTTGATAGATTGGATATAGTTTAAGGTAGTAAAATTAAGGCTTTGTGGTTCGGAACCCACGTAAAATTGTAGGTCCTCTCCTCCGCCACCACGGAGGACATGCACAATACGCAATTACGAACACGATTAGGTAGACCAGCCATAAGTGGATCCTAGGGTCTTTATTCGTTTGAAACATTATATATATATACTACATACAGTATATACGACGAGTATTTAGTACTATCTATTGTTACATAATAACGATCCAGTAGGAAAAAACCAATAAATTATTATGAACTTAAATAATTAATCATAAGCATTTTCTTTCCTAAGAATCTGTTTATGTATTAAATATTCCCCCCTTTCAAGTATCATCCCCATTTTATGATTTCAGTCTGTAAAAGAGCTTTAGGAAAGATAGGAGTACAGACAGACAAGAGAAGGAGAGACACACACAGCGGAAGAGCGCAGATAGAGCAGCGCAAGGCACAGTACTGAGGCCCAGGAAATAGGCCTACATGTGAATCAGATTTACTATAATATTTAAATAAAACTTAATGTACATAAAAAATCTGCCTCGTCATTTAAACCCTTAACCCATAAGAAAGTTGGTTTACCATTTGGGTGAACTAGCAAGAAAGAGGTACGAATCTACATCCCAGAAGAAAAGACCGCCGAACCCCGATAACAATAAAAATCCTGGTCTGGTGGGAAAACAAACAACCACTCAAGAAACACAGAAAAAAACAAATTTTCACATCATTTAATTTACATTTGAATAATGGTGTAAGATGTGGGATAAGCGACCCAGCTACCTTTTTATTTATCTGGTATTCCACCGTTTCACCTATCAAATTTTTGAGAAAGGGTTGTTGTTACGTTGATTATGTTGGAAGATTGAAAATAGGAATTCAGCTGAAGAGACTAAATTTTCTGAAGAGAGGACTACAAGAAAACAAATAACACTGGTCAACAAAGATTTTTCATCAGAGTAAAATTTGTGGTGGCTGGATAGCATTTGTCACGCTGATTCCAAAACTGCATTCAGAGTTTTTCTAGCACGTATAGTTTTCAAGATGAAGGCATATATATATAACTACACAGATTTAACCATTTTAAATAGGCAAAATACTAATATTTCAACATTTGATTGTGTTTATTTTATTGTGTTTTTTAGTTTATTCATCTTATTTATTTCAATTATCTTAATTATACATCTTATGTATTTCAGGTGTGAGCTTTTACGTCTAGCAGCATTGTGATTCACTTTTGAAGGTAGACATTTAGAGCCTAAAAAGTTAACCCAAGGACAGTTGAATGATCTTGTTAGAGACTTATCGCTGTCTAAAGAGAAATCAGAGCTTCTCGCCTCAAGACTAAAGGAGAACAATTTACTTGAGAACAATGTTCGTATTAGTTACTACCGAAAGCGGAATTTTGAATTAACAGTATTCTTTTCAGTAGACGGTCCTCTCTGTTATTGCCATGACATCATTGGACTATTTACAGCCATATCTCAGACGTATGTGGCATCTGAGTGGCGCCTCTTTATTGATTCGTCGCAGAGAAGCCTGAAAGCAGTTCTTTTGCATAATGGTAATATAATGCCATCCATCCCCATTGCCCATTCCGTCCATCTAAAAGAGACGTATGGCAATATGGATATACTACTTAAGGCAATCAAATACGACAGTCATCAATGGAATGTTTGTGGAGATCTAAAAGTTATAGGAATGCTTATGGGTATGCAGTCAGGATTCACAAAATTTTGTTGTTTCCTTTGCCTGTGGGACAGTCGCGCCACTATAGAACATTACACCAAAAGTGACTGGCCACTTAGGTATACATATGTCCCAGGGATAAGCAATGTCCAGTCTGTCCCTTTAGTGGATCCCCAAAAGATCTATCTGCCACCTCTTCACATTAAACTTGGTTTAATGAAGAATTTTGTTAAAGCAATGGGTAAAGTCAATTCTGAAGGGTTCCAATACCTTTCAAGGAAATTTCCGAAGGTTACTGCAGCAAAATTGAAGGAAGGAATTTTTGTTGGGCCACAAATAAGGGAGGTTTTGAATGACACTGAATTTGAAAAAGTCCTAAGTCCGCTGGAATTGAAGGCTTGGCTGGCGTTCAAATGGATATGTGAAAACTTTCTTGGAAGCAACAAGTCACCTGCGTATAAGGATGGAGTCAAGAACCTCCTTGATGCCTTCAAAGAAATGGAGTGTCGAATGTCGTTAAAAATTCACTTCCTGCATTCCCACTTAGATTTCTTTCCTGAAAACCTTGGTGCAGTAAGTGACGAACAAGGAGAGCGCTTCCATCAAGATATTCAGATGATGGAGAAGCGCTACCAAGGATATTGGAATGAAAGCATGATGGCGGACCATTGTTGGATGCTGTATCGTGACAATCCAGGCCAAATTTACAAAAGGAAATCACACTCACAGCGCTTTTAATAAAATAATGTATATATTCTTTATTTATAAGTACATTGAATAAGGTATATGATGTATTTGTTGTTTAGCATTCCTAAGTGTGATCTATACATCCATAAATTTTCTTATAGCAATATCAAAAACTTAAAAATATCAAAACCAGTGTATCTATATAACTATACGTGCTAGAAAAAAAATAAAACCAGATTCGAATCAGCACGAAAAATGCATTAAGAAAAGTGTGATCATGTTTGTGATGAGAAAAAAAAGTTTCATTTTGTTGGCCAGTGTAATTGAAGAAAGAAGAAGACGACAAACGAATGGGAAAAGAAGATTACGACAGGAGAACCATGAGACTACTAGTAGACGACTATAACACTTCACGACTACAATAGAGTGGTACAGGAAACGACTACACGACTAGTAAAGGAGGTGGACTACAGAGGGAAATCGACTACAATAATTAAAATATAATGTGAGCAGAAATTCGCATTACAGAAATGTTTTTGAGCCAGAGTACTTGCTTGCATGCAAGAAACATTCAGGAAATAGATAAAAAAAAATTAAATAAATTTATATCAAATTAAATAAAGAATTCATTCCATATATACACAATTTTTATATCATAATGAAGAAAGAGAATATTTGCATCGATGATTACAATCGAAATCTCTTGTCATTAATTCCTGTGTGACTTGCATTAAATTTGGTGTAAAATTTCTTTTTGTTATTTTCGCTTCTAAAATTGTTAAATTTAACTAAATTAATGGCATATAAAAGGATTGCAGATTTTTAAATAAAACTGAATAATTGTGTTTATACGGATTATTTAGCGTGTGAAAAATATTTGGGTTTTGTCTCAAAATTTTATATAAATTTGACTAAAATAATGGAACATGAGAGAAAAAATTTAGCTCTTGAAGTGAAACTTTTTTTTATGCAGGAAGGTAGGGCCAAAGGCAAATGCCCGCAAAAGCGCCCCTCCCATAGAAGAAGAAGAGAGCCAAAATCAATGTCTGGGGTTTTCGAGATGCCTAGACACTCTGCGTTTGAAAGATGAGAGGTCATAGACAGGAGGAAAGATGGATTCAGGAAGATTGTTCGAGAGTTGACGGGTTGAGTAGATGAAAGACTGAAAATACCGATTAACCCTTGCATTAGATGAGCGGTTCTCAAACTTTTCCTTCTTCTGTACCCCTTGAATTCTTTTACGGGATTTTCTGGATTTTCGAGAGAGATAGAGGATTTTTATTTTCTTTACGACCGTGTGACTTGTGGCCGTTTGTTAAGCGTATATAAAATTAAAAGGGTCAGATTTTCAGGACCCTTTCGCGTACACCCTAAGATTCCCTCGCGTACCCCTGGGGTACGCCGTACCCCAGTTTCAGAACCACTGCATTAGATAGTTGGACAGAAAAGGCATGAGAAAGTGTAGAAAGTCTAGTACTGCGTTAGGGGGTGTCAATTTTAAGGAGCAAAGTGAAATCTTTAGATTTTCAAGGACTACTAGTGACCAAATGATGCATTTTTATGTGCTAAATCGAAATATGGCTTTACAATCCAGATTTGACCACTCCTAGCTACTTATATTTGAAATTGAAGTTTACGAAAAATTAGCAATTTTTGCAAGTATTTTTTTAATTGTATATAACTATATTTTACATCCATTACATACAATTAAAGACATTTTTATTGTATTTCAATATTAAAACAGAAATATAGATAGGTTTCTTGAACTTTGCCAAGGATACCATGTCTTCCTTGCTCTTGTTCCTGGACATGAGCTCCCTACTGGCCACCTGGCCACTGATGCACGCCCCCCTCCTCTCTTGTGAGTAAACATGTTGTGCTGCTTCAGTTGTCATCCTTACACACCTCTCTACTGACTGTGCGTGTGAGGGCCATGCAGGAACTTCCATTAGTCTATCCAGAAACTCCTTGATTGCAGCAGTGGTGAGGGAGCAGGTCAGAGGAGGCTCAGTCACGCCAGCGTTCCAGTCAATAAGCTCCGAGAGTCTGGTGACATCTGGGTTGATGTCAGGAGTCTTCCTGGGTCTGATACTGCAGTCTCCTACCAGTGTGTCCTCATCTCCTTCACCTCTGATTTCCAATATCCTCTTCACTGCCTCCCTCCCCTCCTCCTCACTGCAAGGTAGGGTGTCCCGTTCAACCCAAAGTTGGTCGGATACAGCATTAACCGATATAATATCGTGAAGTCGGCTACTAAGAATGCTCAAACAAGTTTTTAAAGTCCTATCTAAAGAAATCATGCATCCCCAGGGGTTTACATTTTATACCCCCGATTCAGACCAAAAAATTGGCATTTTGACCTTTAAAAGACCCATTAAAGCTAGAAATTACGTACACATTTTTTCCAATCTGTTAGTAGGAAGCCCCAGAACGACGTCAAGGTCGATTGAAATCTCTGGAGTTTTTTTATAGCTTCTTTTTAGTTTTTTCTAGTTTTTTTTTTTTTTAAGGTTTTTTACTTTGTTTTACTTTTTGTATTTTTTATTTTTTTTCTAAATTGCATAAATCCCTTTTTAATAAAAAATTGCATTAATTCCCCTTTTAAACTAATAATTTACCTAGTAATTACGAAGATTCTTTTTCTTGATTTCTTTTAAATTTTTTCTATGAAGTTCTGTGGTTTGAATTTTAGCTTGAAGGTGAGCTTCATCTTTAACTGTAGGAGTCAGATCAGTTATAAGCTTAACAGCCCTTTCAGCACAATCATTGACAACCTTCAAATTACTCACAAACTCTTCCATTTCATTATAGTTTGGATCTGAGCACCATTCTCCCACTGGCTTTGACAACCAACAAATTTCTAAATTCATGATTTTAAAGATTTTCCATGAATTAGGTCCTATCAAACCCACCACATGCATATCTGGGTGTAGTTCTGGAACTTCTGGCTTTCTTATAATAATTTCATCTGGAACTTCAGTTCCTAATAAACGAGCTGCGATACTTGCTTTTGTATTCTCATCTAAAGTTTTACTAAAAGGAGATAAAACTACAAGTTCTTGACTTAAATACCACTTGTGTCTTAAGAATGCATCTACTGCAGCAATAGAAACTTCTGGATCTACTTCCTGCCAGACATTAACTAATTGCTTATAAAATCGCAGGTCATTGAGTGGTGCTTCTGCAGCTAATGGGGTCTTTAGCTAATAAGGGCCATAAACTAAAGATGTAAACTTGACAAATCTTCCAATTGATTCTTTTACTTCTAGTTCATAGTTAAGCTGATCTCTAAATAAGACAAGTTTATTTGAATACAGCTGAGGTGCCATGAATCTAGCTCGATGGCATGTTCCTGGTTTGCGAAGATGTATCTTTGAAGTCCTGTGCCCCAACAATAAACAGTTTAATTCTAAATATTCTAAGTAATCATCTCTGAAATAATTTTTGTTCTCTAATAAAGAATTATAAATTATATTTGCACTTTCTTTAATATCCATCAACAAAGGCTCAGTTATATTTATTTCTTTAGTTTGGGATAATGTTATTTTGGACCAGCTTTTCGAAAATTCTTCAAATATGGGATAATCGGGACCAGTGCTTTTTCCAAAGATGCATTGCCAAACAGATTTTACAATAAGTTCGCCAATGTGTTGACGGCACGCTAAATATAATAATGGTCTATTCAGATTTCTTTCTATATAAGTGCAAGCTCCTTTGTTAATACCTGTATTTGGGGCCGTCGTGTCAAATGACATATGTCTCACTTTTCCTGTGACCTGCCAATCTGTAAGGAGCTTGAATGTAGCTTCAGACATTTGTTCACCAGTAGCATTTTGAATAATATGTATTCCCAAAATTTGATCGATATCAGGAGATCCAGTAGCAGCAACAGCAAGCCTTTCTAAGCCTAAAATCTGTTTCGAATCCCAATGGACAACAAGATGTTTTATACTGGTATTTTGAAATAATTCTTTGACTTCATTTTCAGTTTTTACCCTATTTTCTTGTGTTGCTGTATGAGTAGATGTTTTTGAAACTGCATAATCGTTTAGGTCTCCATCACCGGCTCTAATTAAAGCAGAAATTATTAGTGTAGCTGTTCTAACAGATACATTTCCTCTGTCTATAGCACTGGCTACAATAGGCTCTTTAAGTACATTTCTAGGTAGGTAGATAGGTTTTTGTTCTTTAGTTGTTTTTAGTCTTTTACTGAGGTAATCATAATCGTTAGAACTATCTCCCTCACATTCTAATTCCTCTATTTTCACGTTAGATGGTTTGCTTATTCTTTCTTGTTCTTTCTGACGTAAACGTTCATTGGTTGCTAATCTTTTTATTTTATTTTTTATTCTTTGCTCTGAAATCTTATCTCTTGAACCCAGTGTAACTTTATATCCCTCTCTCAGCATCTTTATAAACTCCAGATCTTCCTCAACTTCAGCTTTCCCTAGATTTTCTGAAAGAACTTTTTCAGGAAATGGGTGAGCGACATCAAATATTGTTTTAAATTTTTCATAAAATTTGTTTACTGAACTTAGGTGCTCTTCAGTTTTTCTATATTTATGGTTTGTTAGAACATACCATTCCTGGTGCAACTTAGGAAGTTTTTTAACGGCATATTGTCTGCTACTAGTAGGTAAATTGCATTTATTCCAAAAGGAGAGCACATGGTCTATTACCATGCCAGCTTGATGACTTACAAGTTTTCCTTTAACAAGGGACTGATTATAATGAGGATTGCAAGCTTTAATATGATGGAAATATTTGAGTACTTGCTTGTTGGTTGGAACAGCTGTAGTCGTTATGGAGGTTATAGGTTGACCTAGAAAGGGAATTTCTGTTTTGCTTCTAGTTAATGGTTTGCTTAGAGCCATTTTATCAATTTAAATAGGTATTATGGTGCCTAGATTTAGAAATTCCTGAAAAAAGTTAGATTAGTTAGTAAAAATCGCTAAAAATATGAAATAAGGGGGCTAAATTGGGCCCTGTGGGGCCCACATTTAGCATTGACATTTATAAAGCTAGTATACATTACCAGAAATGCATATAGAGTGGTAAATTTGTTTTACTTTTAATTAAAATAGTATATTTTACTAGAAAATGCCAAAAAATGTCAATTTTTTGGTCTGAATCGGGGATGTAAAATGTAAACCGCTGGGGATGCATGAATGTTTTAGATAGGACTTTAAAAACTTGTGTGGGCATTCTTAGTAACCCACTTCGCGATATTATACCAGGCTGATCTCTTCACTTTAGGCATCACTATTCCTATCACCTCCTTCTTCTGACTTCTGAGCAGCTCCAGCTGATACAGTACATGCCTGTGACCCTCCACCTAGCTGTGATTTAACTTGATGTTGAACCAGTTTGGCATGTAGACTCCCACTATGAATTCCACAATTATCCTCAGATTCTTCAGGTTCCTACCTTTCAGCCCATGTTTGAAAATCCACAATCTGCAGAACCTTAGAACCGTGGTGACCCACCTACTGTGACAGACTGGCCGAATCTCCGGGAGAGCTAGACTCTGAGGTACCTCTCCCGATCTGATGGCAGTGATGATTCTGTAGCCATATGATTGGTCTGTGCTGAGGTCCTTGATTACCTCCTGACTGAGATGGGGTAGAGGAGGACCAACAGTGATCCTCGTGAAGTTTGGGTTGATCTCCAGCTCAGTGGCAGTGTCTAACATCTTTCCTAGGGGCCCAGACCACTTGTTGTTGCTCAGTGTCTTGCCATCCAGTGCAGTCACCAGGTATCTGAGACTCAGCTCCCCAGTGTGCAAGTCACAGACAATCCACACCAACTTCCTGTTAAGCTTGGCCTCCACATAATGCATTACTCCTCCCTCTCAGCCAGTATTCACATTAGTACTGTCACCTCCTATGGCCAAAAGGGTCTGGTCTGCTCCTCTCTCTCTTAGCCAGTTCACCAGATGATCAGCAATGACCTCAGCATGACTTCTCTCCTCTGCAGCTTCCTCTGGTACAAAATGCCACAAATATTTCCCACCTGGTTCATTGCACACTGTGTAGTGTTCTTCCTTAATGAGGCCATGAAACTGCCTGTCACTACCCTCAGCTTCCTTCATCACTTTGGTGTCCTCTCTTTTCCCATCAAAGAAGATACACGTGATGCCATTTTCCCTAATCTCATCAAACTTCTTGACCAGCTCCTTAGTCAGTCTCCCCTGAGCCCTCCTCACCTTGTTGTGGTCAATCACCAGTGCTGTGTCAAACTCTGTGATAAGACCAGCATCAATCCAGGCAGCAGTGGCAATCTCTGCACTCTCTCTCAGCCCAGTGTGATGTTTCAAGCTAGCCAGAGCTATGTTGGTGATATCTTGTGTTGTATTTCTTCTTCTTAGCCACAGACAAGGAAGAAGTTGTCGCAGCCTCCGGTATAAAGTCTTCGTCCTCCTCTCTCCTCCCTGCCTCCTCCAGTATATCTCCAGTCTCCTCCAACTCCATCTCCAGCAGTGACTCCTCCCTCAACTCCTCTTCTTTCTTGGCTGACTTCTCTGCCTTCCTCTTCCTCTTCTCCTCGGCCTTCCTTCTTTGCTCCTGTCTCTGCAGCACTTCTTCCTGTTTCCTGGTCTCAGGGTGATCAGCTAGACCCATCTGGTGTGCCCTCAAACTGGCCACTTTTTCTCTCTGACCTTTAATGAAGACAAGCTCCTGCACTGGTATCTTCTGCTCGCTCCTGCAGCTGCAGTTAATGTGAACCTCACTGTTGCAGACAGGGTTGCACTCAAGCTCATTGCAGCTCCTGATCACACAGTGACAGGTCAGGATGTCCACCAATTTGTCCAGTTTCATCATGAACCTATCTTTGACCTCTAGCTTCACATTGCCAATGGACACCTACACTGCCTCATCCCACAGTGCCTTCACTTTAGCCCTGATCCTGACCTCAGTGTTGATTACAGGTCCTGTGAATAAGCGTTGGCCTTTCTCCACTGAGCCAGTAGCCCTGGAACAATGCCGTTGTTAATCAGGTCATTAACTGGGTAATTCATCTTGTCTTCCTCACTCATCTCTCTCCTCAACAAACCATACCTCAGCAGATCTCTGGCTGTTGGCAGCTCACCAGGGGGAAGTTCCCTCCCAGTCCCCACCAAATGACTTAGGTGACAACTTGATTTGCTTCGGGTTCTGATTTCTTTCTGACTCATCCTGTGGACCTGTGAACAAAAGAAATGTCATTGAAATTTGGATAGGCCTACTGATTATGATTACATAAAATTAAGTTAATTGAAATTCTTAATATCTTCCTATAAGCTCAGATAAAAGGTTGTGTTGTTATAAGTACAAGACTTAATTAATCAAAGTAATGACAATTTCATATATCTATCATATCAAAATATACAGAAAGTTTAGGTCACACATAACATTTCGAATAATTTGAATTACACAATATTTACATTACGAAGTAATCAAAATTGTCAAAAAAGAGCGAAAACACATGCATTCACAATCAAAACTCCAGCATTTGTGACTATGTGAAACTTAGAAACCATACTGCACATCAAAAGTAACCAAAGTTGACCACACATATCAATGGCACATTGATATACGATACTACACTACTACAGTCATATTTAGGTTATATTTCAAACCTTTACGGTCAAATATAAGTAAGTAAATGGTTTTTTTAAACAACACTAAAGATATTTCTAAGTTTGCTAGATAATATGACATCATTTGAGCATTAGTAGTTTTTGAATTGTTGACTTTACTAAAATTGACACACCCTAGTACTGCGTGCTCTCCTTAAAGGAGGAGGCATGCAATTAGAGAGTTCAGAAGAACAATGTCTGTTATGATAGCGATAGTAAAGAGAGAGTGGGCAACACTGCGGCGAAGAGAGAGAGATTGAAAAAATCAGTAAGAAGCGGGGAACTGATGAGACGAAAAGCCTTTGATTCCACCCGGTTAAGTACGGCTGTGTAGGTTGAACCACCCGACACATGAGAAGCATACTCCATACAGGGGCGAACAAGACCCATGTATAGAGACAGCAACTGAGTGGGGGTAAAGAAACTGCGGAGGCGGTACAGCACACCTAACCTCTTAGAAGCTGTTTTAGAAAGGGAATATATGTGATCTTTCCAGGAAAGATCACGAGAAAAGGAAACGCCAAGAATGTTAAGAGAAGAGGAAGGATTGAGTTGTGTGGTGTTGAAGGTAAGGGGATAGTCATGTGGAAGATTGTGACGAGTAGACAGATGGAGGAACTGAGTTTTTGAGGCATTGAAAGCCACAAGGTTTTCTCTGCCCCAATCAGAGATAGCAGAAAGATCAGAGGTCAGGTGCTCCATAGCCATACTACGCGAATCATGGAGTTACTGTTGAGAGAGACGCTTTGGGAAGCGGGTGAAGTGAAGAGTGGAATCATCGGCATAGGAATGAACAGGACAGGAAGTGCGAATTAAAAGATCATTAATAAATAAAAGGAAAAGAGTAGGTGACAGAACAGAACCCTGAAGAACACCACTGTTAATAGCTTGAGGAGAAGAACAGTGGCCGTCTACAACCGCAGCTATAAATCGGCCAGAAAAGAAATTAGAGATGAAGGCACAGATAGAAAAATAGAAACCGAAGGAGGGCAGTTTCGAAATTAAAGATTTGATGACCAAGAGTCAGAGAGAAAAAATATTTGGATTTTGTCTCAAAATTTTATAAGACTTGCAATATATTTTCTGAGTCTGTGTCTGAGTCTGGCGTAAATTTTGCTTGTGGGTTGCAAAGTATGGGAGATTTTGATCTTGTGAAATGATTCAGTCTGATGTAGAAAATGAATTAAATTATGTGGATTCATATAAAGAAATTCCTACACTTTTCTCTGAACTGATTGTTGTTAGTAATAGAAAGAACTTTCAAACACGCATATCCATTCAGGAGAGAGTAGATAAGAACAAATATGACAAATTATGTTATGCTAGCATTTCTGAAATAGAAATTTACGATTCTGTGGTGTATGTGTGCCCTGAAAACATAGAAAATGAAATGAGTTATGAATTTTGTTATTTTAATTCTGATGTGGAAATCTGCGATTCTGTAATGTATGTATGCATGGAGAATGAAAATAATGCAGATGACGCTTGTAAATAAAACTTTTGGCGTTCTTCTTTATTTGTATATCTTGCTTTTCGCTGTAGCTTTGTTAGTTTTTTCACAATAAATGTTTAAACTCGGGAAGATCATTTGTAATCACCATGAGAGCAAAGGTGTTCTGAGACAAATTATCAGGAAGCATGATTCAGTTTCTCATAAGAAGTGCAACGACTATACTGTGTGTAATAATACAGAGGTAAATGGTAATATATACTGAAAATGGATTTTCAATTGATT